>PVHP010004816.1:0-37742 GCA_004024765.1 Zapus hudsonius | reverse complement strand
CTTTCTTGCTTGCTTGCTTGCTTGCTTGCTTGCTTGCTTGCTTTCTCTTTCTTTCTTTCTTTCTCTGTCTCTTTCTTTTTCAACTCTCTCTGTGTAGGTGTCATGTTTGTGTGTGTGTAAATGCAGGCACACACATGGCATAGCTCATGTGTGGAGGTCAGAGGACAGCCTCTAGTACTGGCCCTAACCTTCCAGAGCTTCTCCTGTCTCTGCTTGCATGCCACTGTGGGAGAGCTGGGATTCCAGCTGCCAGCTATCCCATCTGGCTGTACATGCATTCTAGGGATCCAAATTCAGGTTCTCACGCTTGTGCAATGAGCTCTCTGCCCACTGGACCATCTTTCAGCTCCCCTTAAGAAACCTTTTTCTTATTGGTGTGTTGGAACTCCTAATTCTGGATTTTTATATTTGTTATACTTTAGTTGCTCATCTGTCAATGTCATTTATGATCTGTCATGGCGTGACAGTTTTAAATTTAGATGTAGTACATTCATCACTAAGTTTTCCTTGTATGGTTCCTGTCATAGGTTAAACAGCCTTCTCTAATCTGAAATTATTTAACTTTAACTTAGATTTTCTTCTAACATTTATAGATTCAGCTCTGGAACCTACTTTGGGAATGGTGTGAGATTGAAATAATCCTGTGGTCAACCTCAAAGACTCCCCTGACCACAGGCTCCTAGCTCACAATAATGCTGATTTACTAATACCAAGTCAGGCATTGCTTCCAGAGTTTAGAGTGAGAACACTTTCAAGCCATCAGGTGAGGCGAAACAGGGTGCAGTGGCACAGGCATGACTGGAAAAGCCTCACTGAATGATGACAAGGGGACACGTTGACTTTGGTTCTCCATTCCGTCCCTCAAGGATGAAGATGCCCTAGGCAAGGAGGATGGCAGGTGGTCTTCAGAGGAGCCTGAGAGGCCATCCCTATGTGGATCTGGTGTGAGAGATGTCCTACCGTATGAGTGGTCTGCTTCCTTCTCACACTCCACCACAACACTAGATATAATGGCAATCCTTTGGAAGTAGAAGGACAAAGGGGAAGAGACTATCTATGTCCCTCTCATTAAAAAATACTTTATGTATTTGAGAGATAGAGACAGAGGGCAAGAGGCAGGCACAGAGAGAGTGAGTATTGGCATGCCAGGGCCTCCTGCCACTGCAAACTCCAGATGCACAGGCCACTTTGTGCATCTGGATGTACATGGGTGCTGGGGAATTGAACCTGGGCCATCAGGCTTTACAAACAAGCACGTTTACCTGCTGAACCATGTCTCCAGCCCCTCATTTTTGTCTCTCTCATACTTAACATGAAGCTGGTACTTCCATGAGCTTGAGCAAGCATGTTCATGACGCATGTGGAGGGTACACATATGCATATCTGTGTCTAGATTGCCCGTGGTCACCTGCATTCGGACTAGCATACCTGTGTCTGTGGACCCAGGAGCCCATGTATAATCTCCATCCTTCCTCTGGCAGTTTTCTACCCTCTGTTTCTCAAGGTCAGGCACTCAGCCTCTTCACAAGCAGGAGTGTATATTAATGGGGACAAAGTCAGGACACTGTGATCCTTATAGTTTTTCCTGGGAAGGCCCCTCTTTCCCCCTCCTCCACTCTTCCCCCCATGATCTTTCTCCTACCTCCACCACTCCTCACCCCCAGCCTCTCCCTATTTCACATGGCTCCCTTCCCCTTTGGGAGGAAGCTCATCTGAGTTCAGCCTTTGCTGGCATGGCCATTTGGGCCCATTAGCTCCCTCCTAATGAAAGACTGCTTTCATGGCGCCTCCCCCACCCAATTGGGAGGGAGGGATCAATCAGCTGGAGCAAGCGTGTGCTCGTGCATGCCCACATACACCCTACACAAGTGTTTATAACCTATGCACATACACTCAAAACAAATGTAAATCCTTTCCTATTTACTTGTTTATTTTTTGTAGTGATGCTGAGGTTGAAATCCAGGGCCTTGCAAGTGCTTTATCACTGAGCTCCAGCCTCAGTTCACTGTCTCCTCTTGACCAATGATTCCTCCAGGGGTCCCTACGCAGCGCAGCGCCCTAGAGAGGTCTCACTGTTTACCAAGCACAGTACTCCCAACACTCCCATAATCTCCAGCTCACTCTCGGTTTTCTGTGATTCCAAATGGAGCCCAGCTTTTGTATTTTACAGATGAGCATACTGAAGCTCCGAGTGAGAAAGTGATATACCCAACATCCGTCTCTTAGAAACTCAGCTGGGAACTATCATGTGGTCTCTAATTCTCGGTCCAGTGTCTTTGCAATCAAAGAGAGACATGGGTTGCCTCACAAATGTACACCCTGGTCATGATGGAGCTGAGGGACTCCAAAAGCAGCAAGTTTAGGTTAAGGTGTATCGATGTGATCCAAGAGGTTATAGGGACAGCTCTGTTGCATCCAAGTGGGAGAGAGGGTAGGCTCTCAGAAAGGCCAACCTCAGTCCCTTCCTGGGCTCCCACAAACTTGGCTGGGCTTCTCCCCTTCCAGCAAGGCCTGTCCTCAGAGTCTCTGATTCCTGGCCAGCTGTCTTGGCCAGAGAGAAAGGGGTACTTCACTAAACATCCTGCTCTAAAGAACATCCTGGGAGGACTGGGGGCGGGAAGGTCCCAGGGCAACCCTGCCCCTGGCCTATTCTCTAATTCCATATGAAGATAGGAGGTGTGATCTGAGGCACTAAGGGCCCAACAGGAGCAGCCTGGGCTGTCTGGGTTCTAGTTCTCCAGGACCACTAAGGCCAGCCATGTGGGAAAGTCTATGGTTGAGATTGGGCAATTCACTTCTAAGGCCCCAGAGCCTCCAGGGAATGGGCCTTGCATCCAGGCTGTGTTTGAAAGAGGAGTTGAAGATACATCTAGAGGTATTTCTGCTTCCAGAGCCCCTCTGCATCTCCAGAATCTGGAAAGAATGTTCTCTGTGTCTCTTGCTTGATCCTGAGTTCCTGACTGGGAGATGTAAACTGAGGCCAGTGTGCCTGCCTCCAAGGAGTAGCCTGGGAACTCATCCTTAGCCAGTGTCTGCCTTGCCAAGTCTGCCAATTCCCAGGCTCATTCCTCATCCATTCCCTTAGCAGGGCTCAGCTCATAAGTCCTGTCCAAGACTTGAGCTTTCATAGGGGTTATCCATTTCCAGTTCAGCCCTGCTTCTACCTTAAATAGCATGGTTGAGTCCTTGCTCTCTGTCAAATAGAGTCTCCTAGTAGAGCCATAACGGTGTCAGCAGGGGATGGAGGCCACAGGGGGCTAACAGGGAACACAAGAAGTGAGGTACACTAGTTATAGGTCAGGAAGATTTGGGTTAGAATCTCAATTTCTTTCTTTCTTTCTTTCTTTCTTTCTTTCTTTCTTTCTTCCTTTCCTTCCTTCCTTCCTTCCTTCCTTCCTTCCTTTCTTTCTTTCTTTCTTTCTTTCTTTCTTTCTTTCTTTCTTTCTTTCTTTCTTTCTTTCTTTCTTTCTTTCTTTCTTTCTTTCTTTCTTTCTTTCTTTCTTTCTGAGACAAGATCTCATATAGCCCAGCCTGGCCTCAAACTTTTTCATGTAGCCAGGGAAGGCCTTGACTATCTGACCCTCCTGCCTCCATATCCTGAGTGCTGGGTTATAGGCACATACCACATGCTGAGTTTTATGTTGTGCTGGGCATTGAATACAAGGCTTTGTGCATTATGGGCAAATACTATGTTAACTGAACTACATCCCCAGTATAAAGTTTCTTATTTCTTAAATGAGAATAACAAAACTTTGTCATAAGGATTAGAAGCAATATGTAATACCTAATACTACTTGCTTACATGTGCATTCACTGGCTGAACATACAGTTCAGTGGTACAGCTCAGGCTTAATAGTCCAGGACCAGAGAATCAGTCCTAGTATCAAAACAAAACAAAGAAAAACAACAGCAATAGGATTCCAGGAGGAATTAGGGAGTCTTTTGCTTTTCACTTTCTTGTCTTTTGTACCATTTCAACTTTACTATTGAGCACATTTTACATTCTTTAAGGAACAAGGGAAGCAAGGATGAACTACTAGCAGCCAAGTAGCCAAGCCTCATTAGTGTCTACAGACAGTAGTCTTAATTGTTATCTGTTAACAATCCTTCCTTCTCAGCATTGTGTCTAGGTGTGAAAGTGATTTGTAAATAAATTGCTGCATAATTACTGGTTCTGATTACAACTAGGTAATGATGCCTGTCCATGCACAATTATATATGTGAGCCAGCTTGTTCTAACCAGCAGTAGGTGTATATATCCTGAAGGATGGCTGTGCTGATGTTTTCAGGGTGCTGGTTAAGAACACAGACCCAGTAGCCATGTTGCGGGTTTTAATCCTAAATCCATTGCTTCTGGAAACATGATGTTCACCAATATATTTAATTCTCTGGGCATTAGTCTTCCTATATTTAAAATAGGAATAATGACTGTACTTATTCCAAAGCATTGCTTGGAAAGTTAAAATGAATGACATTATGTAAGGCTCTTAGAAGTGTGCAGTGAGTGTTTCTGAGTTGCGTCTCTATATGTCACATGTTGATGTTACTGTCTCATTCTTCATCCATGCAGGTGGCTGAGATGACTATGAACTTCTGTTAGCAGGTACCTCCTGAGTGGACCAAGAGTGCTTGAGGAGATAGGGCAGAGTCCAGAGCATTAGGGCCCATCCTCACAGGGAACCCTGGGAAGAAGAGGGTGATTCACATGCACTCTCATTCCTTCTAGGCATCTTGGACACTCCTAGGGTAGCAGCCTCCTTGGCTCCTCTGGGTCACCCTGATAAACTATCTGCTGAGCCAGGAAGGAGCCACTGCAGATAGGTGTTGGGAGAAGTAGGTTACTTTAGAGTTCAGGAGGCAGGAGGGGGACGGAGCTTTACCAGCTAAGGCAGAGAGAAGTGTCAAGGCTGCTTTAATCCCCTCCCTAGGAAGGGTCAGCCTAGGCTCACTGCACTCCCAGGCACCCCCAGCACTGCTGTCTGATTCTGGTGGGATAACTATTCCTAATCTCACCCATTCCACCTCTGGGAGGCACAATTGGGAGAGGCCCAGCTGCCAAGCAAGTGGAGCAGGTTAGGGAGCAGGTGGGAGGGTCCCTGTCTTGGGGGTGGAACTTGAGCTCAGATGCCTAAGCAGGGCCAGCCTGCAGAGGAGCCTCAGACTACCAGGAGATGTGGGGTGAGGGGGCAGATAAGCTGTCCTTTTTTCTTTGGAGGCACAAGCCCTTTCTAGTGTAGACTCTGTGTTCCCAGAGACCTGCAGAAACAAGAGATGCTGAACCCCATCTTGGGACATAAAGTTTGTGGGGATCATAGGACAATGTAATTTTTTTTCAAGGCAGGGTCTCACTCTAGCCTGGGCTGACCTGGAACTCACTCTGTAGCCCCAGGCTGGCCTCAAACTCATGAAGATCCTATCCCAGCCTCTCAAATCCTGGGACTAAAGGTCTGTGCCACCATGCCCAGCTTATAACAATGAATTTGAAACGTGATATACTTACCCTGTGTTCTCGATGGTCCATGAGAACATGTTCTATGAAATGACTCCCATGGGCTCACGAGCATGTTTGACCCACAATGAGCATGTATAGTCACACTCATCACAGACAGAAGCAGATGGAACTACACAGGGACAGAGCCTGAAGCACACTGCTCCCCCTCACCTTGAAAGTTAAGAAAGATGCTAGGAAAGTGTGACTGAAATCCCTTTCGGGTCTCCAAAGAGAGGTCTTCTTAGGGGTTTCCTCCTAAAAAGCTATTCCTGCAGCCACGCTTCCTTGTAGTATGACTTCTGTCCATTTGTAGAGTGGCTGACTGTCTAGTGCTGCTGCATTTGTGCCACCCAAGATTCCTCCCTACCAACACCTCAGTTCTGGATCTTGGAGGGCAGGTCAAAATACTCCCTCAGAAGAAGGCCACTGAGTCCCATGGAGAGGCCAAGAAAGTTGAGAGGGATGGGTAGAAGAATTGGTGGAGAAGGGGGCTTTGAACTGGGCAAGTGTCTCGTGTCATGCCCAGGCTCAGGGACCCAGATTTTTATGCTTCTAGCACATTCAGGCACCCTCATTTTTAGGAGCGAGGCAGCATAAGAGAACACTGGACAAGTTGGAAAAGACAGTAGAATGAGACCTTTGAGGGACACAGGGAAAGGTGTGAGAGACAGTTTTCATGTTCTAATTGGTGGGTTTATTGAGTTATAGTCATCCAGTCCACAAACTGTCCATGCACATTATGAATTGTAATTATATATGAATACAGAAATCAAAGAATTACTGCCCCCCCCAGCCCGTCATGCTCAGTGCTGGGGTTACAGGCATTTGTGCCATACTTGGCTTTTTATGCAGAGCTGGGGATTAAACTCAGGTCCTCATGCTAGAATATGTGCTCTTAGCCCAGCCCCAATGTGAATATTCTTTAAGAAAATATATCTAGGGCTAGAGAGATGGCTCCTTGGCTAAGAGCTCTTGTTGCACAAGCAAGTTCAATCCCCAGCCCCGAATAAAAACCGGGGTGTGGCTGCAACTGTAACTCCAGTGCTAACTAAGGAGGACAAAGACAGGAGGATCCCCGGGCTTTGCTGGTCAGGCAGGCTAACTGAAGAACTTCGAACTCCTGGTCCAGTTAGAGGTTCTGTCTCATAGACATAAGGCAGAAGTGCAGTAGAGGAAGATACATGAGTCAGAAGAATTTAAAACAGGGCTGCAGAGATGGCTCCGTGGTTCGAGGCATTTGCTTGCAATCCTTAAGGTTGGGGTTCAATTCTCCAGTACTCAAGTAAGTCAGATACAGAAAGTGGCACATGAACCTGAGGTTAATTTGCAGAAACAAGAGGCCATGGTATGCTCATTCTCCCCACCCCCCAAACTCTGCTTGCAAACAAATGAAAATATAGGGCTGGTGAGATTGCTCAGCGGTTAGGGCACTTGCTTCCAGTGCCTAAGGCCCTGGGTTCAATTCCCCAGAACCCACATGGGCCAGACCCACAGTGTGGTGGCCCTGGTACTCTCTCTCTCTCTCTCTCTCTCTCTCTCTTTCTCTCTGTATCTCTCTGCTTGAAAATGAATAAATAAAATGTTTTAAAAAAAGAAAATATAAAAATAGGCTGGGTGTGGTGGCACGCACCTTTAGTCCCAGCACTTGGGAGGCAGAGGCCAAGAGTGTGAGGTCACCCTGGGCTAGAGCGAGACCCTACCTCAAAAAATATATATAAACAAATTTTAAAAATATCTAACTAACATGAATATACTATAGCTCTCAGGACTTTGCTAAGCAACATGCCAGATAGGAGGGAGGGCTGGAGAGATGGTTCAGCTGTTAGGTGAGCTTCCTGTGCCAGAATGAGGGCCTGAGCTTGCTCATGTTCAAATCTCCAGATGCCACATAAAGCAACCAGGCCACAGGTGCCTGTAGCACCTGTCCACAAGAGAGCAGAGACCTGGGGATGATCAGAGCCCCACAAACTCTGGAAACAGTAAAAAGAGACTCAGGCTAAAAAACAGGAAGAGCTAAGCATGGTGGGGCACACCTTTAATCCCAGCACTCGGGAGGCAGAGGTCGAAAGATCACATTGAGTCTGGGATGCATCATAGACACACAGACACTTAAGCAGAGCCTCACATACTCAGTACTTCCCACCCATTCATGCATACATCACTCATGACCCTGGTTGTCCTTCACAGTGTTATATGTGTGTGCAAATGCTTGTACCCACGTACTTAGCTGATACACAGTCACGCAGCTCCTCATTAGCACAAAATCCTTCTCACCACAGGCACAGCACTTCCATGTGCTCCCCCAAAGGCCCACTCTCACACCGTGCATCCCAGCCTCCTGCACCAGCTCCAATTCACACGCACATGCGCCCCTCATTCACTCGCTGGCAGCTCCCAGCTTCTGAGGCTCAGGCTCTGAGCAGACAGCAGAATGTGACAAAATCGACAGCTGAAAACTGTCCTGAGAGCAAAGCTGTACTTTGTTGAGAAATCTGAGCCCTTATTGGAGGGCTACAAGTGCTGTGTCTGGCGCTGGGGGAGAGGGGAGGCCGTGGGGTGGTCTCCCAGGGCGCCTGTGGCCATTGGGCTGTTTCCATTATGAAAATGATGAAAGGGCCGGCACAGGGAAAGCATGGCTGTGAGTAAATAAAGCGGCCACCTCTGACCTGGGAGGCCTTAGCACATCCCAGAATGAAAGCTCATTAGGGAGGGGAATTTGGGCCCAGCCCAAGTTCTCCAGCACCCGGGCCTCGGGCTAGACTCCCAAGGGACACAGGGGACATGAGAGCCCCTGGATGAGGGTAGGGGCCGTGTCGAGGGAGCAGGAGTAGATAAAGGCATAGTGATTATGGGAAGGAGAGAGATGGGGGGTGTTGCCCAAGGGATAGGGGTACCAGGAGAGCTCTGGCTTCAGCTCCCTCCCTGAACTCCTCTTTCGGCAGCCTCTCCAGATCCCTTCCGTTCCTGGGCTCTGAAGAAAGCACACAATCCCTTCTGGTGTTTAAATCTTGCTTTGCTTGTTTTTCTAATCACCAGGAACTATAGGCAAACAGGCCCAACAAAAATAACAAACACAGGGTGAACTGCGAAGTCATGCAGAATCCCAGAAAGGTTGCAAAGCGGTTGACTCTGGCTTGGACTGGGAAGGAGAGTTCTGTATGTCCCTTCAAACCCTCTCATTGGGCAACCTGTCCAGCTCGGCACTGGCCACATCCCTGGCTTGCAGCAAAGCTCAGTAAAGTAGCTGGTGGAGAATAATGCTTAGGGCAGGAATGAAAGCATTGTCGTGAGACCTCCTGGTAATGCTTCTGTGGGGCTGGCCTTCCCAAGTCTCCTCTTCATTTTCTGCAGGATGATGTCTGAAACTCTCTCACAGGTCTGAGAGTCACTTAATTCCATAACCACCTTGGCTCTTAAAGGTTCACCTGGTCCAATCCCCAAGAGAAGAAAATACTTTGTAATCTAGACCCCCCCAAAGCCCTGTCCCTGTACCCCTCTCCAGCCTGTGGTCCAGGAGCACTCCCTGAGGCCATTACATAGGTTCTGAGAAGTCCTATGTCGGGTAATTAAAATAAGAATGCCACAATAATAAGATATAACAATACACATAATGTTTGCACCAGAAGATCAGGAGACTCCCAGGTTTTATGTGAGGAACAGACAGGGAAGGGGATAAGAAACAGGCCACTGCACTTCCTGCCTGGCTGTCCCATCTATCCCTGGCTCAGGAAGAGGAATGGAGCAAGAAGAGTTCTAGAAAAGACCCCCTGTTCCTGTAAGCCTGCAGATCTAAGAGAGGAGGCACACTGTTGAGTTGGAAGCTTCAATTGCTGGAGGAAGTCCAGGGCAAGAGTATTCCAAGTGGACTGAGGAGATTGCTCAGTGGTTAAAGGCACTTGCTTGCAAAGCCTGTAGGCCTGGGGTTCAGGTGTTAATTCACAATCTGGCAGTTCACCTGCAGGAGCAAGAGACCCTGTCTCAAAGAAGCTAAACACCTGGAAGTTGTCCTCTGACCTCTGTACGCATGCAATGCATGTATGTGCTCCATGCACACACACAAATGAATAATTTTTTTCTTAAAAAGCAAAACAAAACCTGGCTATATTCTACCTGTGTCTTGAGAACTTGAATGAGGCTGAATTAAAAAGTAATGAAAAAGAAAAAAAAAGTAGTTAGAGGATCTGGTGCTGGGCTAGGAAGTTCCCCCTATCCAGTGAGACATGATCTGAAGCCAAGTGCCCAGAGTCAGGTCCTCTCCACCCTCCCACCAAAGTCTGCGTTCCCTGAATCTACTGATGATGACTCAGCTTGGTCTCTGTCCCTAAGGGGAGGAGAATGCAGGCAGCTGAGGCCTGTGTGTCAGCACTGGATTCTTGGTCTACACCAAAAGCCCTCTGTTGGCCAAGTCTCTCTCCTCGTCAGCTGAGATGAAGGGGAAAGCCAGGTGGGCACAGTTTCAAAACCAGGCACAGGCAAAAAAGATGCAGGCATGATGGAAGTCAAGTTCCATTTTCTAACTCCTCACTTAGAGTTCACTCAGGCACAACTCAAATCATAGCCAGCTTACACCGAAAAGTCACTCTGGGACAGAAACTGTTTGATGGGCTGTATATGAATGGGCTGTTTTAATCTTCATAATAACTCTATATTTAAGTGCTATTATTAATTCTTCTCTATTGGTGAGAAAACTGAGATCAGAGATTGTTAAGTCATTGGTTCAAGGTCATCCAGCTTTTTTTTAAAATACTTTATTTATTAATTTCAAGCAGAGAGAGAGAGAGAGAGAGAGAGAGAGAGAGAGAGAGAGAGCGTGCACACCAGGGCCACCATCCTGTGGGTCCGGCTTATGTGGGTACTGGGGAATTGAACCCAGGGCCCTAGGCACTGGAGGCAAGTGCCTTAACTGCTGAGCCATCTCTCCAGCCCTCATCCAGCTTTTTAAAAAATTATTTATTTGCAAGGGAGAGAAAGAGAGAGAGAACTCTAGGACCTCCTGCTGTTACAAACTTCAGACTTCTTTAAGTGGATACTGGGGAATTGAACCAGGGCCAGCAGGCTTTGCAAAGAAGCACCTTTAAATGAGCCATCTCCCCAGCCCTCATCCAATTTTTAAGTGGAAGATTGGAATTCTGGCTTCTAGGTAGCTAGAAGGTATCTGATCTGGGGGCAAAAAAACCCAGGTCCAGGAGGTAGGTCAGAAATGAAGGGGCTGGGATTCATAGCTCACTGTTCTGGTTCTGGGTCCACCTTTGACTCGAGCCTCCCACAAGTAGCACCTGCACCCCCTCTATACTGGCAGGAAGGCGGAAGCCCTTGCATTCTTCTCCCATCTCCGCCTTATTGTCCCTTTGTCTTCTCAACAATAAAACGAGTCCATTATTTGAAACATCAAGTGTTTGTATCATGCTTCATCCCTTCATCCTTATCAAGGTTGAGACCCCAGCTTTGGGCTGAGTATATAGTTAAGTTCCATAGTCTTTTATTTGCCTAGGGTACATACAAGGCCCTGGCTTTGATCCCCAATACTGTGGGATACAAACAACTTGGAGCTGGGTGTAGTGGTGCACACCTTTAGTCCCAGCACTCAGGAGGCCAAGGTAGGAGGATCGCTGTGAATTTGAGGCCAGCCCGAGACTACATAGTGAATTTCAGGTCAGCCTGGCTAGAGTGAGATCCTACCTCGAAAAAACAAAAACAAACAAAACAATTTGGGCCTTTTCTGAGTTGTGGTTATGTGGTTAGTTAAAAATATACAGCTTTCAGAGCCAGGTATGGTGACACATGCCTTTAATCCCAGCACTAGCACTTTGGGAGGCAGAAGCAGGAGGATCACTGTGAGTTCAAGGCCAGCCTGGGACTACAGAATGAGTTCCAGGTCAGCCTGGGCTAGAGTGAGACCTGTGGTAGTTTGAATGTATATTCCCCATTGACTCAGGTGTTTTATTAACATGTGTAATTTGGGTTTCCAGTGGATTCTGGGGTTCAGCCCAAAGGTGTGCAGATCAATCTGAGCTCTGGTGGATTTTTGTGCTTGCTGCTTTAGGTGTTTGCTGGCTGGTGGTGGTTTCTCTCTCTCTCCTTGGAATTATGAATGGGGCCAGCTTCTTCCACCATTGATGGAACTTCCCTTGGATCTTTAAACTGAAAAAAAAAAATCCCATTCCTTCCCCGTGTGCCCATACTCTCTCTCTCTCTCTTTCTCTTTCTCTCTCTCCCTCCTCACAAATAAATAAAAATATTTTACAAACTTTTTTCTTAGAAGATTATTTGATATGCTCAGTTATTTAGTCTTTCATGAAAAACTTCGAATCATTTTTTTTTCTATGAGTTCAAAAAAATTCTAGGATCACTTTGGTTAGTAGGGCAGTCAGTCTACAAATTATTTTGGGCATATTGATGTTTCCAATGCACAGTATCTTGGCCTAGGGATATGGTACCCATCACTATTTCTGGGGCATATGAGCATTTCAATGGCTTCATACTATTCCCTCTTGCTGATGTTCCCTAGCTGGCTTAACCATTTCCCTAGTGTTGGGTATTTGGGTTACCGCCAGGGTTGAGCTATTATGATGAGTGCTGCTATAAGCATCTTTGTACAAATTACTCTTTTATTTCCTTAGGATATGGTTCCAAAAGTAGGATTATCTGATCATAGGATACGAACAGTGTCATGTGTTTTGTTACATAACCCAGGGAAGATGGGGCTCATTTATAGTACCACCAGCAACGCAGAGACAATATCTACCTTTCCCTGAACAAGTCCTTGAGCAGATTGAAGAATAGCTCGTTTCTAAAGTAAACAAACCACAGTACTAGAAGACCCAAAGGGAGTTTGAGGGAGAGCTTGTTGAAGTCAGAGACAGGCAGCCCACCTCTCTCCCCACTTGTGGCTGCCCCATGCTCCAGAGTCATTCGCTTGTCTAAGAGGGAGCTCAGCTTCTTCTGATTTATTTAGCAACCATTGGTGAAGCATTTATTATGTAACAGGTACTATTCTAAGCACTTTACAGATGTTAATTCATCCCTCTTTTATAGCTGAGGAAATTGAGTCATTAAAATTTTTACTACAGATCACATAAGCTAGTAGGCTCCACACCCAGGCAGCCTGGCATGACATTTTTAGCCATTATGCAGTGTTCCCTTGACTGGAGACAACAGACCCTTCAGCTCATCACCGCCTGGCTTTTCTAAGTCCTGCCTTGATCCCAACAGCCTCAGTCTAAGGAAGGAAGTCTAAATCTTCATATATTGCATTTTAGACCTTATATTCATCCTTCCAATTATTTCATTCTCTTGTCCAGCTATTGGCCTAACCACTTTTATATCTCTCAATCTTAACCATAATCACACAAAATTGGTAGCATATCTTCATTTTCCAGAGGCAGAAACTGATGATCAGAGAGGTTCAGTGTTACCCAGGATTGCACAGGAGCAGAGGGATAGTGAGAATTCAAAGCCTGTCAGTCAAGCTTGTCCATAGTCTTTTCATTCATACTTGGCTCTTCTTTGGCCCCATCCTTTGCCCTCATTCGTTTCTTTTTGCCCTGCTTGGTTTTCCTGAAGTACACAAAAGTGAAAACAAATTCATTTAGTGTGGCTCAGCTACTCTTCCTGGCTGCAGTCAGGTCTGGCTTTATTAAGACCCAAGTGGCCATCCTCACAGAAAGTGCTATCTTTATGAGGCCCTCATCATACCCTCCTTTCTTTCTGTTTCAAAGTCCACACCCCTTTGACATCTGCCCACTGGGTTCCTACTTCCGGTGGGAAGATCTTCAGTTAGAATGCAGATAATTGACAGGTTCTGATTCTAGCAGAGAGACCACACCCCTCAGTTCAGAGCCTTTGTACTTCCTATTTCTCCAAGTTTTCTGGGATGACTCATAACTCAGGTACCTTCTGGGGAGTGGTTTTTCCAGATCCCATCATACAACTCTTCAGGCTCCAAATACCCTGAGCACATATTATGCTATGTGTACAGAATTCCCACCAAGCATAAGAGAAGCCATTTTCCTGATCCCTAGTAAACCTTGAGGTATTTGATGACAGTATCAGCTTCAGAAACTGGACCTGGCATGTTGGTTGCCTGTGTATTTGTGATTGAGTATTCTTGTGTGAACATGCACACCTATATGGTCATGTGCATCTTAAGGGCATGCCTTTGGGGTACAGGTTCATGTTTGCATGGCTGAGCTGTCAGTGAATAGTATGTGATGCTCAAGAGTTTGTATATTTCAGCATATGATGCCCTTTTCTCGTGATGGTCATCAGATGCCACTGAGAAGTGCTGATAACTCCACAGGCTCTACTGATGCCAGAAAAAAAGAAGCATGTGTATATTTCAAGTCCAAAAATACAAGCGTTTGACCCCCTCCATCCATGCTTATGCAAGCAACTCTAAGTAAAATTATTAATGTTGGTGGGGCACACAAAAGAAGACACCAAAGTAGAAGTAGGACTAGCTGGGAAGAAGGGGTTCAGTGGAAGTGGGCACAAGAGAAGGTTAGGGGGTAAATATGATCAAAGTGCACTATACACATGTGTAAAATACGAAAATTAAAGAATAAATATAAAAATCATTGTATATGTATTTTGGGAGTGTAATGTCTTCATGCTCCTCTAAGTTTGTGTGTGAGTATGTTCATGTACACACCACGTAAAAATTGTGTAATGAGGCTGTTAGGAAGGTTTGAGAAAAGAAGACATATAAAAGACAGTCAGGTCTTATGTTCCATCAGAAATATGTCCAGATTCAGTTGAATGTGCAACATCCCAGGGCAAGAATGGTGGGTTGGACTTGGGAATGAGTATATGCTGATTAACTGGCTCTAGCCTCAATTTTCAGAGGCAAAGAAGTAGAGAAAGTGCTAAGGTATTTCCTGTTCCCCCACCACTGAACAGATCCTAGGCGGTCCCCAGGTGGTCTCACTGATGCTATGGCCTCTCTGAGGTCAGGGGAGTTTGGCTTCAGTAGAGAGATGAGGGCTTCAGGATACCGGTGTGGCAGCCTTGCCTGTGCCCCTCACCCTCTACCTGCTTCAGAGGCAAAAGAGGCTCTTGCTCCCAGAAGCTCAAAAGTTTCCAAGGTTTGAAGATGTGGTGGTTTGATTCAGGTGTCCCCCATAAACTTATGTGTTCTCAATGCTTGATCCCAGCTGATGGCAATTTTGAAATTGGAATTTTGTTGGAGGTGTGTTGTTGGGGGAGGGCTTATGTGTGTTATAGCCAGCTTCCCCTTGCAAGTGTTTGGCACACTCTCCTGATGCTGATATTGGCTAGGAGGTCCAGCCTCTGCTCATGCTGTTGTTTTCCCTGCCTTCATGGAGTTTCCCCTCGAGTCAGTAAGCCAAAATAAAGCTTTTCCTTCTGCAAGCTGCTTTTGGTCGGGTTCTTTTTAAAAATATTTTATCTTATTTATTTGAGAGAGAAAGAGGCAGAGAGAGAGAGAGAGAGAGAGAGAGAGAGAGAGAGAGAGAGAGAGAGAGAGAGAATGAACATGCCAGGGCCTCCAGCCACCTCAAATGAACTCCAGACACATGTGCCACCTTGTGCATCTGGCCTTAGGTGGATACTGGGGGAATCAAACTCTGGTCCTTCTGCTTAGCAGGCAAACACTAAGCCATCTCTCCAGCCCTTTGGTTGGGTTCTTTGTACAGTAATGAGAAAGCTAACTGCAACAGAAGGGTTCGCTGACTCCAGAGGGATTGGGGGAAAAGGAAAGAGTTCTGAAGGAGGGGAAGCTTTTGTTGAGACTGCATACTCTCAGCCCCTCCCATCTTTCTTATTATTGGGGTCCATAGGCATGAATGTCTGCTTATTTGATGGCCAAAAAGTACCTGGGGGTTGTAGTTACCTTCTTGTTGCTGGGATAAAGCATCCAACCAAAAGCAATTGATGAGGGAAGATTTTTATTTTGTTTTACAGTCTCCAGGGAAGCTTGATGGTAACTGGGGAAAGCATGGAATGAGCAGAGGCTCGACATCACCTCTACCACAGCAGGTGAAAAACAGCAGTAGGAGAGTGAGCCAAACTCTGGCAAGGAGGTGCTGGCTCCCACCCTCAACAACACAGCACTTCCAGCAAGGCTCCACCTCCCAGCCATCAGCTGGGGAGCAAGCATACAGAACACATGAGTTTATGAGGGACATCAATTAAAACTCTTACATTCCACACCTGGGCCCATAAACTTATGACTATTCATGATGCAAAATGCAATGCATTCAGCCCAACTTTAAAAGACTCCCTAATTTTTAATCAATCCCAATGCTGTTCAGTTATCCTAACAGTCCAAAAGTCTCTTAACTGTGAGCCTGTAAAATAAAAAGACACATAATGGCACAGAGTAAGCATTCACATTGCAAAAGATGGCATTACAAGGAAAGAGTGAACCAATGCAAGATCTAAAACAAACAGGGCAAACACCAAATCCTGTAGCTCTGTGTCCAACATCTGTAACCAGTGATGAAGGCTATGGAGTTCCAGTTCTTTCCCTCCATCTGTGCTGCTCAGAGCCTGGGGAACAATCTCTCTTGAGCTGGCAGTTCTCCTTGGCAGGCATCTCACAGTCCCGTATCTCAATAAAATTCTAGGGTCTCCACTGCAACCCATGGTTCATTCTCATGGCTCTATCCAGCATCCATGTAAGGATTCCAATAACCCTGCCTCACATTGGCCAGTGGGCATTTCCAAAAAACAAATGTGTTACAAATCCAATAACCCTTTCTTTCCTGCATTTGTTATAGTCCCATAATACCAGATGGAATACCAAATTCATTATTCCAGAAGGAAATAAAGCCAACTTTGAAGAGTGGACACCCCTTCAGCATGTAGGCCCCCTACTTTCAAAAGAGTCGACATTTTTTTCTGCTGTCTCAATGGTGGTAAACTCTCAAACAATTGCAGCTGAACAAGACTAATGTCACCTGTCCAACTTTTGTTTCTTTCTGTACCACATCCTTCTGCTCACACCAGTCCATTTCTTCTAAGTTCAACCCTGATCAATTTCTCAGGACACAGGAAAGTTCCATAATGTCAGGGTGAAGCATGGCATGAGGCTAACATCACCTCTGCCACAGCAGGGGAAAAAGAGCAGCAAGAGAATGAACTTAACTCTGGCAATGGGGAGCTGGTCATAATACCCCTGAGTCTGCCCTGAACAACACATTTCTTCCAACAAGGCTCTGCCTCCCAAATTACCACAAGCTGGGGACCACGCTTACAAAACGCATGAGTTTATGGGGGATATCTGATTCAAACTACCACACTGGGCCTGGGTTAATGACTAGCAAGCATGAGGCAGGAGACCAACTCCCTTGACTCTGAAGTCCTATCTTCACATTTTTTTCTGTCATGGAAATGTCCTATTTCTCTATATCTTGACTTTGTGACCTCAGCCCTGCCCTTTCATTGCACCTATAAATAAGCCTCAAGCAAAGGGAGTCAGGGAGTCCAGAAAGGCCCCTGGCATATCTGAGTGAGTCCACAGATGAGCCTTGACAGCTGAGCAGGGCTGGACTGTTTAGTTCCAGGACTCCCAGACATGAAGGATGGTAAACATTTTGCATAAATATCAACACAACAATGAGAAAGAATGAAACAGATACACCCAATAAAACAGAAAGCTTTGGGGCTGGAGAGATTGCTCAGTGGTTAAGGCACTTGCCTCCAGTGCCTAAGGCCCTGGGGTCAATTGCCCAGGACCCACATAAGCCAGACCCACAAGGTGGTAGCCCTGGTACTCTCTCTCTCTCTCTCTCTCTCTCTCTCTCTCTCTCTCTGATTGAAAATGAATAAATAAAATATTTTTTAAAAAAAGAAAGCTTTTATGTGTTTCGTTTTTCCATCGATTCTGACAATGGCTTGATGCTCTTTGTTGCAGTCAGCTTCACGTTGCTGGACAAACATCCAACCAGAGGGTAATACCATCAATGACAGAATAAGATGGCTCCTATTCATAGGTTCATAGATTCATAGCAGAGAGCCACCACCAACAGCCAGTACTACAAGCAAGCATGAACCACCAGTAGGGCTGGTCCCCAAGATCCGCTCCCAGTGACATACCTCTTCTCCAGTGGCAGATACCTGCCTGCTAAGGGCTCAAGTAGGAAGTTTAATAGAAAATGACTGAGTTGGGCTGGAGAGATGCTCAGTGGTTAAGGTGCTTGCCTACAAAACCTAATGACCAGAGTTCAATTCCCCAGTACCCATGTAAAGCCAGATGCACAAGGTGACACATGCATGTGGAGTTCATTTGCAGTGGCTAGAGGCCCTGGTGTGCCCATTCTCTCTATGTGTCTCTCTTTCTGCTTGCAAATAAATAAAAATATATTTTTTAAATGACTGAATCGTTTTTGGGCATACATTCAAACTATCATACTCTTCAATAGATCAGAAAAGGTCAGAGGAGTTTATTGATCTATTCATATTCACACTTATAAGACCATGTGGCTGGGATTTCAACTCATGTCACTATGACTTCCAAAAACTATTTGGGGGGGCTGGAGAGATGGCTCAGCAGTTAAGGTGCTTGTCTGTAAAGCCTAATGACCTGGGCACAATTCCCCAGTACCCAGTAAAGCCAGATGCACAAACTGGCACAAGCATTTGGAGTTTGTTTGCAGCAGCTGGAGGCCCTGGTGTGCATGCGCTCTCTCTCTCTCTCTCTCTCTCTCTCTCTCTCTCTCTCTCTCTCTCTCTCTCTCTCTCTCTCTCCTTCTTCGTGAAAATAAATAAAATATTTTATTAAAACTATTTTTTTAGGCTGGGTCTCACTTTAGCCCAGACTCACACTGTAGCCCAAGCTGGCTACTTTACCCTACTGAGTTCTGGGATTAAAGGTGTAAGTCACCAAGCCTGACTTCAAATTTTTGATGAAAAAAACGAGGGTTTTCTTTTAAAACTTGTGTGCTGTTGGCTATGAAATGGCTCATGAAATATGCCTGGAGAGTGTTAGCAGAGGTGAGACTTTGAGCTTTCCAGTGGGCATAAAAATTTATTTCTTCCCACTAAATGTTGTAACTCATTATGGACAAAAAATTAAAAATAAATAAAGAAAAAAAAGAAAAAAAATTATTTCTTTTTTTGTGGGAGGTGTCAGGCGTTTGCACCCAAGGGATAGAGGGGTAGGAATAAGTATATAAGGTACACCATGGCTAATAGAAGCCTAACTGAGGGGAGTGAATGTGGATGAAGCAGAAAGCAAGTTAAGGACTTTGAATGGAGGGTTACAGGCTTTGTTTCTCCCCTGTGGGCTGTGCAGAGCCAGAGAAATAACTAAGGCAGGGAAAACATGTCCTGCAAGCCCACCAGGAGAGGAAACATGGGTTAATCTCAGCAGTGTGGATTCAGGAGAAAGTAGGGATCTAGTGGGTGTGAAGGTTATAGAAACAGAAGACATTGGAGGTGAGACGATAGAAGTGGATTACTTTGCTTGAGACTTCCTGGGGCTTGGAGGGAAGGGCCTCCTTCTTACCCAAAGACTAGATGGTCCTGACAGCCCACAGAGTGGATCTAAGCCTTTGAAGTTCCTGGGTAAGAGGCTATGAAATGGACCTTAGTGAGCAAGTGTGGCCAGGGCATTCGCGGGCTCTATGATTGGAGCCACGTGCCTCATTGAGAGGTTATTAATAGGGAGTTTGTCTGGTGTCAGAGCGCAGACATAAACTGCATTAGCATTACCCCATAATCTTATTTAGTAAACACTCATGCCGTTCAGTCTGCTGTAATTGCATTGGGAAGATGCAATATTTATGAAAGGGGAGAAGGGGATGTCACTGTTCATCTCAGAGCTGCAGTAAAAGTCCCAGGAAAAATTGGACGGGCCTGAGGAATCCTGGATGGCCCCTGCTAACCCCTGCAGTTGTGTGTTGTGAGTTCTGGGTGGTCCCACTGCTCACTGCTTGCTTAGAGCAGCCTTTTGGGGACCTTAGGCAGCAGGCTTAGGAGTTCAGGTAGGTACACCTGCCACTTCTCCACACTCTTCCCAGGGCATGGTTCCTGGCCAACCTACAAAGACCCCAGAGCACTAAGTTCCTTCTGTTGAGCACAGCCTTGAGATTTACCTCCCACACTTAGCTGGGGTTTCTTTCTGCCAGGAGGTAAACCTACTCTAGAGCTGAATAGAGAGGGAGTGGGGTGTTAAAGTTTCTGTCCAAATTGGAGGACAATAGAGGTAACAGCAGAAGCCTGAAGCTGGCTTCCAGAGCAGTTTTGAGATGTTCCCCACAGCTCACTGCAGCCCTGGGGTCCTGGATGGTAGCCCTTTTCTGCCCACTAGGACCCTGTCCCAGCTCCCTAGGACACCGCTCAAATGAACACACTCCTGTCTCCTGGACAGACAGAGGTGGCATAGGTGCCAAGTTCTTCCACCACACTGGAATACCCTGCTCTTGGAGTTACCTGCCAGGGGAGTTTCTCTTGCTAATATCAGGACCACCTATGGGTGGGTGTCAGCTAGGAAGGACACTAAGATCATGGCTTGCACCCAGGCACTAGCGGTTTAAGAGCAGGACAGGCAAAGATGCGCTCTCTGCCCCAGCTGTCACAGGCCACCTGAGACAGGGGTGTTATTTCCACGTAAGGGTTGGTTCCTGTGTGTTGGGGGTCTTTGAGACCCCAGCCTCAAAAGTGTCATTAGTAATGCAACAACCCTGATAGAGAATGCCAAGGTAGGAGAGCTGGGGTTTTGCAGCTACCCAGGAAAGAGGGGAGTGTGAAAGGAAGCAGGAAAAAGCAATCTAGCTGTCAGTTGCAGCTGCGGGCAGGGGATGGGAGAGGGATGACGTGGTGGCTCTCGAAATGTGAGCTGACAGGAGTGGGACTCAGGGCAATGCCAGGTCTCAGGCCCAGCTCCCTGATGGTGGCCCCCAGAGGTGGGAATTTCATAACTCCGCCCTGCTCACCATTCACACGGACCCACGGCACCCCACTCATCGTGGGTCTTGGAGCTCTGGATGGACT
Source organism: Zapus hudsonius (assembly GCA_004024765.1). Classification (NCBI taxonomy): domain Eukaryota; kingdom Metazoa; phylum Chordata; class Mammalia; order Rodentia; family Dipodidae; genus Zapus; species Zapus hudsonius. The sequence goes on along the minus strand of PVHP010004816.1, from coordinate 17,296 downwards.
TGGCGCACTTTAGCAGATGGCTGAGCACCGGACAGGGAAGGGAAAAGAACACGGAAAGCCCGCGCAGCTGAGAACCCCGGAGGGTGGCGAAGCAGGACCCCGGCCCTCCCGACCCTCCCGGCCCTCCGGCGGCGGCGGCGGCGGCTCCCTCGCCGCAGTCCCATTAATCACCGAGTCGCAGTCCAGTTGGGAACGGGGCCCCAGTGCCTTGCGCAGCCTGCGGGACAATGGGATTATTTCCGGGGGGAGAGGCCGCCTCGGGCCGGGGCTCAGGCGGCGGCGCCGCCTCCCGCCAATCGGTCCCTGGGCACCCCGCGAACGCCTGCGGCAGCCGGGACGGGTGGCAGAGCGGACGCGGGTGGCGCGCGGGTGGCAGGGCCAGGCCGACCTAATTCAATTAGCGGAGCGGCCGCCGCCTCGGAGTGACTCTGGGCCCGCCGGGGCTGGGGTTCGGGCAGCTGCTCTTTGTGCCCAGAGCCTATGCATATGGATTCCGTCCCTCCCCTTCGGCGCCCCCCCCCACGCATCTCCCTTCCCGCACCTGCGGCTCGCCCCGCCCGCCCGGCCCCTCCCAGCCCGGGGAGGCCCCCGGGGCCCCCCCAAAAGTTGGGAAACTGTGGCTGCTCTGTGTGGCGAGTTCCAACGTGAAGGGACGCCTTCAAAACCAGAGTAGAAGGCTGGAGAGATGGCACTTGCTTCCAAAGCGATTTCTCTCTTTTTATTTGTGAGCAGGGAGGAAAGGAGGAAGGGAGGGGGGGGCACCAAGACCTCCTCCTGCTGCTGCTGCTGGGGAATCAAACACAGGCCAGGAAGCTTTGCAAGCAAGTGCCTTTAACCGCTGAGCCATCTCCTCAGCCCTGTTTTTTTTTTTTGCAATCTCTATGCGAGTCCAAAACTATTTCAATAAATATGTTTTTAAAAAATCTGAGAGGCAGTGCTTACAGAACTGGCCATCTTACAGCTAAAATTGAAAATACTGATAAGGGCTGGAGAGATGATTGTAAAGCATACCGGCATGGGTTCGATTCCTGGTATCCATGTGAAGCCAGATGCACAAAGTGGCGAATATGTCTGGAATTCGTTTGCTGTGGCAAGAAGCCCTGGTGTGCCCATTCTCTCTCTCTCTCTCTCTCTCTCTCTCTCTCTCTCTCTCTCTCTCTCTCTCTCTCTCTCTCTCTCGTCTCTTTGTCTCTCTCAAATAAAATATTTTAAACAAACCTGCATTAGGAGGATCTGTGTGAAAATGTGTGTACCTGTAGGTCTTCAGGAGTGCTCTTGTGTGCATCTGTGGGCTGGTTGTGTACGGTGACCCACCTGCAGGTTTTTGTTTTGGAGCAAACAAAAAACCGCTGCTGCAGGATGCAGTCCCCTGAGTCTTCAGGCACCTGTGTGTGGACGCAAAGGGTCCCCGAAAAGTCTTTGTGCCAGGAGTAGTGGGTCATGCCTGTAATCTCAGCATTTGGGAAACTGAGGCAGGAAGATTGTCCCAAGCAAGTTTGAAATCAGCCTGGGTTACAGAGTCAGATCTATTTGCGCAACGACAGAAAATGAAACAAAACGAAAGGAGATGTCTTTGTGAGCCTTCTGGGGTGTCTGCACGCTTGTCTGCTAGGGTGAGTGTGGGTCTGTGGTCTGCAACTGAGAGGGTGCCATCGCTGATCCAAAACTGGAAAATTTCAGAGGTTCCGGTCTGTCTGTATGTCACTGTGCATGAGCTGTGCTTGCTTGTGCTCAGGATACTGTGAGGAACGCATTGCCCCACCACTAACAGCCAGCAACAGCAGCAGGGGCTGCTTGGCGGTCTTTCTCCCTTCACCCCACCTGGTGCTTTTATGTTGGGGAGGAGCTTATAAGGCAAGTTATTTCAAACCCGAATTTCAGCTCATCCCCTAGCCCAAGGCCAGGTCCGCTCAGCTCCCCACTTTACCCAAGCCAGGCTTTCGACTTTCATACAGAGTCCTGAGTGGCCAGGAAATAACCAGACCAGCCCACGCCATGGTGACTTCAAGACCTAGCTTTGCCTCTGGGGCCACCAACCAGGATTGGACATTGTGGAAATCCCGGGGCTTGCAAGTCTCCATCCATCCTTCTCCTGGGGACTGAGGAAGAGAAGTCTGGCCAGCGGGAAGGTTTGCCTATTTTTATTTTATTTGTTCCGTGCTCCCTGGTTGGGAGCCTGAATACCTTCAGAAATCCCACAGGCAGACCACTAAGGAAGCTTGTTAGTCACCCAGTTATTTGCTTCCTAGAAGACAGTGGTGCCCCTCAGAAACCATTACAGCAGCTAGTTCAAGTTCTCTAGACCCTCCTTCTTCAAACCTCAATGCCTCCTCCCCTCCCCCAGCTTCACCCCTTTGTGTGGGAATTCCTGAGGACAAAGCCACAGACCCACATGGCTGGCAGAGTAGAGCCCAGTGCAAACACGACAACAGGTAGACTGAGGAGCTGAAGCCAGTCTGTGGTCCTGGGCTGCTCTCCTAGGGCCCAATGGTGAGAAGTTGAACTCAAGGCCCAGCAATCTGTCCTGTGGAGGGCAGGACCATCTACTGTCCTGAGCCTTTTCTCAGCCCCCACAAAGCATTTTGGGGTGGTTTTGGCATCCTGGGTGGAGACAGCATCAAAGATAATCTAGTCAAAGTTATTTTTATCCAGATGTCCCTTGAGAGGAAGTTGATGAGAGAGCAGTTGGAGACCCTAGCTTAATGCTCAAGAGTGGTAGGACCTCAAAAAAGGACCCTAGTTTAGAAACACCTACCTGTTCATCTTTGATAGAGCAGTATGGAGGAGGAGGAGGAGGAAGAGAAGGAGGAGGAATTAGCCCTAATATCTGGTGACAGGAGACAGCTGAGGTGTTACCTACTGCAGGGAGTGTCTGGCTTCTGTTCTTTTGTCCTTTACCCTCCTCCAATGGGAAAATGTGTGCCAGACCTATGTGGTGAAGTTGTGGGTCTCTCACTGTCAAGACTGGGCAAATGCACATGGGGATTGGCCTGGAACTCCTTAGCACTGAACAAAAGTCATTGCCTGACCTGCCAACTCCCTTTTCTAGCCTCTTCCAGAGGCCCTTCACTGGATCTTTGAGTCTTTAATTCACCAGCTGCCTCTGCCTGCTGGAAGTGAAAGTTTCATACAGCAAGGAAGAGGGCACACCTTTGGAGTTAGGAATGCAGACCTCCAATTACTCCACCACAGACCCCTTCGTGCTACACATCCCCTTGCAAATTTCTCAGCCAGTTCCCTTTCTCTGCAGAATACCCATGTAGCATGTCCTCTACCTCAGGCCTATATATAGCCTTTCCCCTGACAACTACATTAGAACATACGGCCTCCCTCCCACAGATACATGGATATGACACCATTACTACACTCACAGAGGATCAGTTGTAGAGCCATGCATTGATCTTGTCCTAGGAAACTCATATCAGGAGCTGTGGAGATGGTTCAGCAGTTAAGGCGTGCTTGCCTGCAAAGCCTAATGAACCTGGTTCAATTCTCCAAAACCCATATAAAGCCAGATGTACAAAGTGATGCATGCATCTAAAGTTAGTTTGCAGTGACCATTCTCTCTGTCTCTTTCTCTCTGTCTGTCTCTCTCTCTCTGCTTGCAAATAAATACATTAAAAAGAAAAAAAAGAAAACTCACATCAGTTATATTCTCACTGTCATATGCCTTCTTGGGTAAAAACAAAACAAATTGTAGAAACAACCGGACTCCCTTTCTCTCCAACAATCTCGTCAACATGTTTTACTTGTAGTAACAAGTAAAACATATTTCAGTAGCGTAACACAGTGCCTGATCCATCATAAGCACACAATTAATATCCATGAAATAAAACTTTAAAATTGTTCTTTAAAGACGTGCCCAGGACATCTGCACAGCCCTCGAAATCGTCACTGTCACACACACTTTCACATCTGACTTTCCCCTTCACAGTCCCACAAACACAAAGTAATTAAGTTACCATACATACCCTTAAGCTAAAGGACAACCCCTGGCCCAGAGGTCTTTCCCCAGAGGGGGAAAAGAGCTATGTGGGCTCTAAAGAGAACTCCCCTTGGGGAACTCCCCTTTCCTTTCCTCCTCCCCCAGCTTCAGTCCCAGCTGCTCCCCTTTTAATTGGAGGAACTTCTTTATTCTGCAGGCAAGGACGATGGTGCTGGGGGGCATCATTGCAAGGTGGCCTCAGGACTTGAGACAAGGGTGAGTCTAGATCAAGGCTGACGATGCACCCTGTAATGAGTGGGGTCCAAAGGCAGTATTGGAGTCCAGTTGGTCTCTTCCTAGCTTTCAGTGCCTATATTTTCTCAGCTGTAAAGTACAGTAACAAAAACCACCTCACAGTAGCTCCCTCCTCTTCCCTAACAGAGCTACTCTGCAAGGTGTGTGACGGAAACACAGAAACTGCACCAAATAGATGTAAGCGCTGTGTCAATATCCTTCCTGCTTCAGAAAGCTTTCAACCTGCAGTAGCACAGTGCTCAGGTAACAATGCTGCCAGCACTGGTGGTGGAGGCCAGAGCCCAACCCATCCAGATCATCTGGTATGGAGGAGACCGAGAGGAAATTCCCAGTTCTCCTCAACCACCCTATTGGAGGACAAATGCCACCGAGGTCAAGTGGATTCTCTGAACTCCAGCCTCTCAGAACTGTATTGGGATAAAAGTTGAGTCAGATACCAGAGCGGTTATGGGAAGGCAGAGGAAAACCAGAGTGACCCTGAGTTACTGGATTTTGATGATATGGAAGATCTTAGTGGAGAGCTGTGCTCTCTGCCAATCTTACATTGCTCTCTTCCCAGGTAGTCTGGAAAATTGGCACCTCACCTAGAGTTTAAGAGGTGGGTCAGCAGATTGTAAGATGGGAATGTAGCTCAGTTGGTTGAGTACTTGCTTAGTATGCACAAAGTCCTGAGATACCTGAGACCCTGGGTGCCAAAATTAATTAAATAAATAATTAGATTAAAATTAAGAATTGAAGAGGCAGGGTTGAAGATCATGGGGTTGAAAAAAAAAAGCATCTCCCATAGGAGGGAGAGCAGAGTGTTAGGGACACTCCAGTGATTTTTTTTTTGCATGGGTAAGAGAGTGCCAAAGTGTCTCCCAGGTGGCTATGCCCATCAGCTCACCACTGTCACTGCAAAGAAAAATTGTTCTGAAGAGAACTGAGAAAGAGGGTTTTTTAACAGTGCAGAACAGTGGTTAGACTCAAAAGAGCAAAACCACTGGATCTAGCCTTAAAGATGCTACACAGCCTCTCTCAATGGTTTTCTGTGTCAAAGAGCAGAAGTGGTTCAGATGTTGCATTCACAGATGACCCTCTTCTGCTTGTGGAACTTGGGGTTACTTTGTTCACTCCGCTGAGTCTATTTTCATTTTTCTTTGTTAAAAACAGTACGGACATTTTCAGACCTTCAAAATGCACGATTCAATAGTTTTCATCATGTTCACAAAGTTGTGCAACCATCACCATTTAATCCCAGAATAGTTTAATCATCCTGAAAAAAAATTCTAGGGGATGGAGAGATGGTTCAATGGTTAAAAGCACTTGCTTGAAAAGCCTGATGGCCCACCTCCCACGTTCAATTCCCTAGTACCCAAGTAAAGCCAGATGGACAAAGTGGCACATGCATCTGGAGTTTGTTTGTAGAGGAAAGAGGCCTGGTGTGCCCATACTCACTCTGTCTCTCAAATAAATAAAAATATTTTTAAAAAAGAAACTCTATGCCTGTTAGCAGTCATTTCCCATTCCCCTCTCCTCTCAGCTCCTAGCAGCCACAAGTTTGCTTTCTGTCTCTCTGAAGTTGTCTATCTTGATTATTTCATGTAACTGGAATCATGTAACATGTGTTCCTTTGTGTCTGGCTTCTTTCACTTAGCATGTTTCCCAGGTTCATCTTTGTTGTAGCATGCACCAGAACTTCCTTTTATGTTGTGTCTGGCTGGCCTCGAACTTGCAGTGATCCTCCTACCTCTGCCTTCCAAGCACTGATGGGATTATGGCAGAATAATGGTCCATTTTATGGATGTGCCATACTTGGTTTATTTATTCATCAGTTGATGGACAAATTGAGTTGTCTACACTTTGTGACTATTATGAACAAATACTGCCATGGGCGTTCATTCAGCTTTATTAATTATAAATATTGGGATCTATCTATTAACTTCACAAGATTGTTATGAGTTTTAAATGAGGTGTGTAATGTGGTACCTGGTGCTTAGTGGTTTCTTAGTGAACATTTATGTTTTAGTTCCTTAAAGATAAAAGGCAGGAAAGAGACTCATTCAGGTTTGAACAACTTCCAAAGTCATTTCTGGAGTCATCTGGGTCAGGGTATGAGGCTTGGGTTGAGTGGGTGGGGAGGAGAGAATTGGCAAGGGAGTCCAGCTCTGCTTTCATGGCTTTCCTTAGTATTCATGAACAACTACCAAGTCCATATCTGGCTTTGTCTTAAGTGGGCCATTGTTCCCTGGCTGGAAGTCAGACAACGATGATACTCATCTTAGAAGGTTGGCATAAAATTTCTACATTTCTCCATAATAATTACTAACTTCTGGCTTATTGTGCTTCTTTACTGCTGACTTCCTCTATATAATGTAAGTTCTATGAGATCAGGATGCTTTGCTGTGTTCCCAGTGCCTAGAAAAGTGCCAGACACATAGTAAGCATTCAAATATTTATTGAACAAGAATCCCATTCACTCAATCACACAAGATGAGTATATTTTATTAGTTGGGGCTATATGAGGGGCAGAGCTGTGGAAGCCATTTCCTGCCTATGAGGACATCTCTTCAAGTGGAGGTGACAGATGTGGCCAAAATAAACAGATTACAGTGAGACTTGATGGGTAGAATTCAAGCCTTCACATTCTAGTATTTTGCCAAATGCTTGCCCTCCCAAAAGGTTGAATATGCAACTGACCTGAAATAGAACAGAAATCATAATCCATGCTTTTCCCAGGGCTTAGTTTCTAGGAGAGAACACACTTTTCCCTCCTGGAGAGGCAAAGGAGAGGAAGCAGAAGGGAGTTTCCTCCTTCTCTCTTGGGCTGTCAGCCAGGCAGCCACAGGGGAAACTTTGAAAAGGCCTAAATTTGTCCTTGCACTTCCCTAAAGCTAGTCCCAACAGTCCAGCGCCCACTGTCTTAAACCCCAGGCCTCCCTCCCAAAATTCTAAAAGTAATAAAATAATTCCTTCCCCTCTCACTTCACTTCAAAGTCTTTTTGCTTGGAAAGCCAGCCCTGGGCTAGTTGTGAGGAAAGCAAAGCAAATCCTGTTGTATTCATTCAGACTGTAGGAATTGCTTCTTCTTAGGCATCTGCTCGTTTAAGAGGAAGGAGGGGGTCTTGAGAAATGGGCATCCTGGCAGCTAGCCCCAAACCAACTCCCTTGACTTGTGCGTGTCTTTCAGGACATCTTCCCTTCCTTAAATCCCCTAAAGAGACTAAGTTGGAATGACTGCTAATTTTTTTCATTACAATATATATAGCCAGTTTTTCATGGGACCTGTTTTAAAGAAGGACAAGCCTGAACTCACCGTCCTGCCTCGGGGCCTGGGCTCCATACCTGGGGAGTAGACAGTCTTCTATTTTCTAACAAGCTGGACTTGAAGTTGCAGTAAATCGCCTAGTTGAGTGACAGGTGTTTCCCAGCTCAGCCCTTGGGGAGATTCTCCAGTTGGGCAGGACACTTGTCCCCAGGGGCCTGGTGGGCTGGACTCCTTTGGCCCAGTTCAAAGTGAGGGGGTGGTTCCTACCAGGCCTGAGAAATGGCTCTGACTTCCCTCTCCTTGTCTTGGTCCGTCTGTCTGTCCATCTCTGAGAACGGCCGCTTCGTGTTCTTTCCTTTCTCATTTTAAATCTCTCATCGCTGTTCCCCTCTTCTCTCTCGGCAGGAACTACTCCGAGCCCTGATCTCCGTCCCTCCGTCTCCGGCTCGGCATCTGTCTGGGCTCCTGGCCCCGCTCTCCCCCTCCCTTCCCCTCCCCCGCGCTGTCATTCACCGGGCTCCTCTCCGCGCACAGCCAATGGAGAGACCCGGCCGAAACGGCTAGGCTCGCTCGCTCTGGGCTTTTTCGCCCGGTGATTGATGTCCCAGAGTCAACAGCAAGCTAGCAGCCGGAGAGGGGAAGGTGAAGCCGGAGAGAGAGGAAGAACGCGGCGGCGCCCCCTCTCTCTCTCCCCTCCCCCCTACTTTAGCCCTTCGGAGCTCTCGCCTCCGAGTCTCCGCGCAGCCGGGAGCCGCGGTCGCCCCTGCGCTCCGGCCCGCGGCCCCGGCGCCCAGCGCAGGCAGCAAGCGCCGCCGCCCGAGCCCCGCCGTGGGGCCGGGGCCCGGCATGGAGCACCTGGGTCCGCACCACCTCCACCCGGGCCACGCGGAGCCCATCAGCTTCGGCATCGATCAGATCCTCAACAGCCCGGACCAGGGCGGCTGCATGGGGCCCGCCTCGCGCCTCCAGGACGGAGAATACGGCCTGGGCTGTCTGGTCGGAGGCGCCTACACTTACGGCGGCGGGGCCACCGCGGCCGGGGCCGGGACCGGGGGCGCAGGGGCCTATGGCGCTGGTGGCCCGGGCGGCCCGGCGGGCGGCGGCGGCGGCGGCGCCTGCAGCATGGGCCCGCTGGCTGGCTCCTACAACGTGAACATGGCCTTGGCGGGCGGCCCGGGTCCCGGAGGCGGCGGAGGCGGCGGGGGCGGCGGAGGCGCGAACGCACTGAGCGCTGCGGGGGTGATCCGAGTACCTGCGCACAGGCCGCTAGCCGGAGCGGTGGCCCATCCTCAATCTCTGGCCACCGGCTTGCCCACTGTGCCCTCTGTGCCTGCCGTGCCGGGCGTCAACAATCTCACCGGCCTGACCTTCCCCTGGATGGAGAGTAACCGCAGATACACAAAGGACAGGTTCACAGGTGAGTCCGGCCCGCGCGCCCCCCGCCTGGCCGTGGCTCAGGCTCTGCGCAACCTTTACCCTGTGTGGTGGCTCCCCAAAGCTCCTTACGGGGTTTCAGGTCGCTTGGTACCTTTCTGTACTTCCCCCAAGTTCAGCAGCCTGCCAGAGTCTATGTTCGCAGGATCACCGTGCTTGAAGAGTTTCCTACATGACCCATATTCGGAGAAATAAACCTTAGACCCCTCTCAGGATCCCGAGGCTCAATCAGGCAGAGGGAAGAGGGCTGTAGGTTCAGAACCACCTTCTGTCAACATTTGAGGCTTAGGTGTCTGAGAAAGCTGTGCGATGTGAACAAAAAAAAACCATTCATTTTTCTGTCCCTACTGCGGTTTTCTAAAAGAAGCCAAGAGCCCCAAATCAGACACAAGAAAAAGGAAAGGAGGGAGGAAAGGAAAAGAGAGAGAGAGACCGATATATATTCTTTACCTCCCACCCCCTACACACACATACTTCAGCGCTCCAAGCTCAGTGCCAGTCGCACTCCTGGCCCTCTAAGGGCCCAAACGGGGTAAAGGACCAGGGTTCGCATTCCTTCTTCGTTGGCTGAGCCGCTCTTCATTCTCATTTTTGGTGTCCTCCCTGGGGCCCAGCTCTGTTATCTCTAGGGATGAATAATGAATAAGCCTGGTCAGCGATTGATCGGACGCTTGAAAGCAACTCACAGGACTGTACGCACTATGTGGCAGCCAGCTGCTGCTCTGTCTCCCCGCGCCTTCTCCTTCGCTAGCCCAAGCTCGCTCCACTCTGGTCCTCTCTCTTCTGCTCCGACACTCAGAAACAGCTAAAGTGTTTCTCCTTCCTGGGCCCTCACTTCCCACTACCCTTAGTGGTTTCTCCATTCCCAGACTATGATCCTTCGGCAGGGTCAGGTCCCAAAAGCCCATTAGGCAGCTGTTAGGAATTGAACCCTGGTTTATATCTTAGACCTTAGAGAGGGGAGGTAGGAGAAGGAGGCCTCTGCTAAGCTGCTAGCATTTGGGACTCCTTGGGTAGACTTCAGGGCCTTTGAAAGGTGTGTGTGTGTGTGTGTGTGTGTGTGTGTGTGTGTGTGCATAATGAAAGGAACAGTCTAGAGCTGGACATAGCTAGGCGACCCCAAGTCACCCCAGGCCTCCTGCTCCTGTTCCAGGCAGCACAGGCAGGCAGCCTCAGACCAGACTGTGATGTCCACAAAAAAATGGGAGGAAGGGCTCTGTGCTCCAGGAAAAGCTCTGAATCAAAGGGCCCCAGTGCTCCAACCCATATCCTCTTGGGTCTTAGGAGGCAAGTCCTGGTTGCCCATCATACTTTCTGACCAGCTTAAGCCAGTCTGGAAGGGCTTTGCTGGAACTCCAATCATGAGCCTGCTGGTGTGTGTGTGTGTGTGTGTGTGTGTGTGTGTGTGTGTGTGTGTGTGAGAGAGAGAGAGAGAGAGAGAGAGAGAGAGAGAGAGAGAGAGAGAGAGTCCTGGGACAGTGAGCTCACTATATATATAATATATATATAACATATATAATTCTGTACAAACCAACCCGAAGTCCTGTGGTTCTGTGTGTCAGGCCTGAAGGAGGTTCTGAGGGAGTGAAAAGCTGTGGCCTTGTGTTGCTCTGTGTCCTGCTGCCTAGGTATGCTCGCCTGCCTGTTTGGTTGTATGGATCTGGAACTTTATAGCCATGTATGCTGTATCTGTGTGGGGCTGTGATGGAGGCTAGAGTCAGGACCCAGAGGTTTTGATCACCCTAGGCCTTCTTACATTTGCCTGTCCCCTCTGGGTGCTGAAGCTCCGGAGCCTGCGCACTTTAGCTGCCCCTGGGTAGCCAGCTGCGTTTGGGCTCTTAGGAGTTAGGACTAGAGAGGCCTCAGCAGAGGCTGCTGCGGAGGCGTCGGCCAGGCGGGCAGGAGGGATCCCTTTGCCAGGAGGGGGAAAGGCTTGGAGCTGAGGGCTGCCGGGAGGATCACTGCTATGCTTTTTAGGGGTCCAGCCCTTGTGCTCCTACTCGCGGGGTGTTGGGCCTGGGACGCCTCCTGACGCTCTGCCGCTTGCCTCTGCCGTCTGTCTGTCTCCTGCTGCAGTGGCCCTCTCACCCTTCACTGTAACACGCCGTATAGGTCACCCCTATCAGAATCGGACGCCCCCCAAGAAGAAGAAGCCGCGAACTTCCTTCACGCGCCTGCAGATCTGCGAGCTGGAGAAGCGCTTCCACCGCCAGAAGTACTTGGCCTCCGCGGAGCGCGCGGCCCTGGCCAAGGCGCTCAAAATGACCGACGCACAGGTCAAAACCTGGTTCCAGAACCGGCGGACGAAGTGGAGGTGAGCTGGCAGGGAGGGCTGGCGGCGCGCTCTCCTGTCGCCTCTCAGGGGTCGCACACTCTGTGTCTCGGCCCGCCCAATTCTGAGGTTCAGACCAGTGGGCTCCTGCGATCAATCGCTGGGAGCCAAGCACTCAAGGCCCAGAGCCTGGCGGGGCTGCAGCGTCCGGGCTCCGTTTAATGGAGGGTTGGGGCGCTCTAGACATCCACAGTGCCGGGGAGATGCGGCTGGTCCCCCGCCACCGGAGCTAACAGTCGTTCAGTCGATGCCTTTGGGACTTGCGGACTAAGCGAGTCCTTAGGGGCTTTGTGCAAACTTGCTTTTTCTGGGTGGGACCTCCTCTGACCCCGGGACTGGGGGGTGGAATGGCCCGCGCCTGGCTTCTGCGCTCCAACCGGACTTTCCGCGGGGCGTCTGGGGCCCCAGGCCGCGTGCTGGGCTTCTGCCTGTCACCTCCCCTGGCGCTGGGGCTCTGCGCAGCCCTCCGCCCTGCAAGAGGAAAATCAATCTGCGCCGGCTGTGGCGGGGTTTCTTGGGTCCCACTGAAAGGGGGATCAATTAGGAGCAGATGGGTGTGCGTGAGAAAGGAAGAGACATTCTCCCTTCTAATGTCACACAACGACAACTGAACCTCGCTTTCGTTTTTAAATTTTCTGGGGTGCATGTTCTTCGGGTGCATGTACTTCTCATTTTTGCACTCCCCCCCTCACACACACTCCGATGCACCCTGACCCTCTCTGCACACGCTCATCATTTCTCTAGATGCCTCTCTGGCACCCTGACACTCCCGCACACCTAGCCGCATCATGGTTCCACGCAGCCCGGAGTTTCTCATTAGCTCAAGCCCGGGTGGGGAGGAGGGGAGCGCAGAAGTCTGGGCGAAGTTGGCGGCGCCGGGCCGGGCGGGCCTGGGGCGGGAGGAAGGAATTGGAGTTTCCTCTTTTTCTGAATGAAGGCGAGGAATCTGCCCGGGATTCCGCCTGCGGGGCCACAAAGGAAGCCCGGGCCCAGCGAGCCTACCGCCCTCCACCAACATTCCTCCCGCTGGGGAAGAAGTTGGAGGACGTGGCTTGAGGCCTTTGGAAAGCTAGTGAAAAGAGGAGTATGGACCGGCTGAGGAGGGGTCGCTGGTATCTTCAAAGCCTACAAAAGAAGAAGGCAGCCAGTACCCCCAGAGAAGGGAGGGGCACAGATAGGCTGCGGCAGGCAAAGAAACAGAAATACAAAAGAGAGGGACAAAGATACTCCACTCCAGGAAAAAAAAAAAAAAAGGCGGGGTAAGAAATACAAGCAGCCAAAAATCTTACATATAATAAAGGAAATCATCGGATAGTTAAAACTCTCATTTTCATTACAAACAATTGCCCTTAATTTGAAGACAACGAAGGGGTTTGAGGATGAGAGAAAACATGAGATCAGAGACTGTGTGAAGAAAGAGAAACATTCCAGTAGTTTGTAATGCAGGAAAGGGGGATATTAGAGGCAGAAAGACACAGCGAAAAGAAGGGCTGCGGGAGCTAGCCAGAGGTCGCCGCTGGAAGAGGCCCTCCAAGGCTTCATCGATCGCCTACAAATTGCTTCTGGAGGCCCCGGGGACTCCCATTAGGTCTGTCCACCTTAGAGACAGACGTTTGATCTTAGTTGACAGGGCGGAGGGGCGGCATTAAATGGAATAAGTGAGTCATCGCCTCCCAAGACCGCCTTGGAGGAAGCTGGTCGTCAGGAGGGAGCCCCAAGGCACAGGCTTGGAGCAGGAGACTGGGGATAGGATCAAGGAAAGGAAGTCTCTCTGTGGCCCTGCCTCTGTGCCACATATATGGGGAGGTGAGGCCCCTTGAACTTGGGATAGTGTCTGGTCTCCTTCAGGGTTGGGGTGAGGCCACCTGCCAGCTTACTCCCAGCTGTGCCATGAGAGTGTGGATGGGGAGGCCCAGCAATTTGGGCCTGCTAGGCTTTCCCACTGCAACTCTAAGACATTGCTGCTCCATCCATTTTGGGGGGTTCCAGTTCTTGTCCTAGCTGGTACCCTCAAGAGGTGCCCACGCTGGAGTTAGAAACTGCGAGTCTATCTCCTGGTAGTTCGTGGGAACCGGGTTAGTTTCCTGGCAGATAACAGCTTCTTCCCGGTACAGGCGACAGACAGCAGAGGAGCGTGAGGCCGAGAGACAGCAGGCAAATCGCATCCTCCTGCAGCTCCAGCAGGAAGCCTTCCAGAAGAGCCTGGCACAGCCTCTGCCTGCAGACCCACTGTGTGTGCACAACTCGTCGCTGTTTGCCCTGCAGAACCTGCAGCCATGGTCTGATGACTCCACCAAGATCACTAGCGTCACATCCGTGGCCTCGGCCTGCGAGTGAGCCCACACACTCCTGAGGGACTCCAGGCCCAGCTGAGCTCTTTGAGCAGAGACGTTCCCTAATCCTCCTGCTGCCTTGGACTGCGCATGGGAGAAGAAGGCTTTTCCTTGGGCGAGACCCCAACATGCTCCTCTACAGTCCTGCCTACACTATTTTGTCTTCTGTGGAAGAGAAGAGTACTGGGCATAGAGGCATGATACCTCTTCCCAGAAAGAAGCCTATGCTATCCCAGCCAGGCTGAACCTGCTCAGAGTCCTTGCAGCTTTCCTGTTTCATTTTATTCTGATTTCAATGTGGGGTTGAGAGGGGCAAGGGGCGGTGGGGTGGAAGTGCTTCTGGGATTCCCAGGGCTACCATCTGAACTCCTGCTGGGAAACCCCTCTAAATCATTTCTTCATCACACAGAGGTGACATCACTGCCCTTCCTGGTGTCAACCAGAGGCACACAGTGGACCTATGGTAGAATGTCATGCACATATAGGGTCACACCACTGACCCTCAGTATTTGGACACAGGCCACAGGTGACCCAGCATGGCCCTCCCTCTAACAAAACGAAAGGGCAAACCAGTACCCACACAGCCAAACTTGGTCTTGAGGTGGAGCTACCACATATCCCAGCTGCACCCAGGTACGAAAGGCAGGTTTTCATACAAACTTAACCCATTTCTCCAGATCCTGTTGGGGGGAGGGTAAGTTATGCACTTATAAGGTGTTTTCTGTGTAACCATTTTATAAAGTGCTTGTGTAATTTATGTGGAAAAAATAATAAAACCCTCCGGATCCGGAGTCAGAGCTCCCTGCTCCTTGCTGAGCCCAGTGTCTTGCAGCTACTTGGGTTTGGTGCAAACTGGAGCTTTAGGGATAGCAAATCCATTTATGGCTTCACGCTAGAGAGTGAGGGGGTAAAAGGAGGGAGCAGGAGATAGTCCGAGCCAGACCTGGGATTGCTAGTGCTCAAGAGTCATGTGTGTGGGCATTGTGTGTGTGACCAGGCTGTTGCTGAGAATGAATGTTTTAATGGTATTTAATAATGTGATTATAAAGATACATGTTTCTACTTAAGTTACAGATAGAAACTATCATTGCATGGGTTTGCAGTGGTGTTACCTGTGAAAACATGTGAGGACGTAACTGTCATGTGAGTGATTTGTGTGTTTAAATATGTTCATGCTTGTGACAGCATATATTAGTTTTCTTTGTGAATCTATTTTTGTGTTCAATGTGTGAATGTTTGTGATTGTGTATTATTTTAATTGTGCGCATTTAATTGTGTGTGAGATGTAATCATGTGTGAGCCACGGATTTTAACTGTATAGTATGTGACTGTGTGTGACAGTATGTAATTGGTGGAATACATGTGGGAAGTATGGATCATTGTGGGAGACTGTCCTTGTGGGTAGCTGTGTGTGAGTATAATTGGGCACTGATGATGTATGTGGTGATGGGGTTCTGAGGAGGCTGTGCAGATACGTTGTGAGAAAAGCAGTATCTGCTAGGGGTTTGGGGGCTGTGTACTTTTTCCACGAGCTAATGCCAGGCACATTCAATCAGGAATAGAGCCAGAATACACTGTAGTGCTCTAAGTGGGGCATCCAGGCTCTCAACACTAGCCTGGACTATGAGGAAACCACAAAAATGACTTCCCAAAGATCCCCAGGGATCCCCAGATCACTCTGATAGAACAAAAATCACAATACATGCCACTACTTCCCCCCCCCACACATAACATCTAGTTCCTGACCTGCTGGATGGACCAATTGCAGCCAACTGGCTTGGACATGCTTTTCTAGAAGGAGATGAGTGGTGGAGGACATGAGTATTTCACTAGCTTGGGGACTAGTTGAAGTGGGGTGGGGTGGAGAGGGAGCCTTTCCTTTAGGATAGGAGTGTGAGAGAATTTTGCAGATAGAAAGAAGTTGGTGGGGCTAGTGGGGCCTGCAGGGCCAAGTGCACACTATCAGGGTGGGGAACCATCAAAGCCACTGCCCTGCCTTGCTGTGCGGCAGGCAGTCAAGGAGGGTTGCAATGCTGAGACAAAGCCAGCAGCTCCCCTAAAGGAGGTGGGTGGGGTATGGGCTTGCTCATCCAAGCTCTTGTAGGTGGGCTCCTTGGATCTGAGCAAAAGTAGGTTCTGGGCCCAAAGGACTTGGCAGACTTTCCTCCCCACCTGGGTGTTAAGATCTGCCCTTGCACACTGTGTGTTAGATATGGGGAGGGGGCGCCTAGTCCTAGTGCTGGGTCTGGAGCATTCAGACACCGCCCAGCAATCAAGCAAAATCCAGAAATGACTAACCAGAACAACTAGATTTTTCTAAAGTCCTGCTCTCTGCTCACCTCTCTTTGTGTCTCTGTAAAATGCGATTTCTTTCCTCCAGATCCTCCGTTGGCATCTGTTGAAAGAGGCTGGACCCTTGTGTCCCCACTGTGTGGTCTCAGAACCCACAGACCAGGAAAGATTAGGTCTCTCAATGCTCCAGACAACCTCAAATGGCTGATGTGTCTGGAGGACCTGGGATATTTTCTGGCCAGACTGTACAATGGAGGAGCTGGGGCAGAGGTGGGGAACCTCCTACCAGCCCAAATACAGCAGCCACAAACTGGTTCCAAAGCCGGGGCTCCGTTGCCACTCTCACCATCAGAGACAAAGAAAACAAAGTTGGGCACCTCCCCCAACACCTCCTAGCTCTCCCCGTCTCCACAAGCGGCTTATGCACACTTACAAAGGCCAGCAGAAGCAAGCCTGGAGCGGTCAGCCCCGCAGCTCTCCGACTCCATGCAGTTTGTCCAATGCTTGGGCCGAAGTGAGCAGCGCTTCTCCTGGGATCATCTCGGCATACACGAGCAATTCACCCACCTGTCTGTTCCCTGCTCTCCCCGGGCCCTGGGCGAGGCCTCTGGGAGGTTCTAGACGTCCGAAGGCGTTGGGATCCTTAGCGCCAAGGGATTGCACAGGACTCTTCGCTCTCTGCGGGGAATTCGTTGTGCCCGAATCTGAGCGAATCCCGCATGCCCCGAGCGGCCGGCACTGCCAGGCGGGGAACTGGCCTGGACGCTGGCTGGTCCTGTCCACAGGGGGCTTGGGGCTTGAGGCGGTCAGGGTCAAGGCCAACTGCTCCATCCAAGTAAAATCTTGAAACTCACAGCCGGCTGGCCTTCCATTGCATCTGTCCTAAATGATAGGTTTCTGATTAAAAATAGAAACGGAATAAATCTTCTGAGGAATTGTGTGTAGAGGTGTTGAGAGAGGAAAAGAAGAATTAACAAACCTGTCTGGGCAGAAAGGCCTGGTTCTTTTATCTGGCTTGAGTGAGCAGAGCATACTGACCAAATTGCCAACACCACTGAGGCCTGAGCTCAGACTTGGTGAATCCGGTGGTGGTGGAGTGGATGGCAATTTGTGGCCCCAGGAACTCAGGCACGGCTGGGGGCCAAAGGCCCCCTCCCAGCTGTGCAGTGGGTGACACATAGAAAATCTGGCTCAACCTGTTAACTATAATAGAGGCTTTGTGTGGCCGGATCTGGGCTTGGGGGCTGTGCGGTGGCACTCTAATTGTGAGTGAGCACTGGCTGCCTGTGGTGTCCCCAGGGAGAGACAGGAATGGGATTTGTCCTGATCCCAGGACTCAGATGGGGTCCACGTTTTGTGGGTCAGTAGCCAGCAAATGGGCTAGGTAGGCTGGAGGCTTCTGAGATATCTAAGCAGGT
>PVHP010004815.1:0-69048 GCA_004024765.1 Zapus hudsonius | reverse complement strand
CTGATAAACTGTTTTCCATCCATTAACTCTAAGAAGGTTGCTGTCTTTGGAAGTAAAGTGCGTTTCCTGAAGACAGCAGATGGAAGGGTCCATTTTTCTGATCCACCCTGCAAGTCTGTGCCTTTTTATAGGGGAGTTAAGTCCATTTATATTCAGTGATATAACTGTGAGGTTTGCTTTGAGCCCTGCCATGATGAAGAGATAATGAGGGTTTGGTCTGTGCTGTTGTTATTAGCACACTGACTGTGATTGTCATGGTATTCTTCTGAGGAAGATTTCTTGTTTCTTCTGTATGGGTTATCTCTTGCAGGAGCTTCTGAAATTGTGGCTTTGTTTTGAAATAGTCGTAGAGCTGTTTTACTTCATGGAACACTTTCACTTCTCCCTCTATCAGGAGGGATAACTTTGCTGGGTACAATAGTCTAGGTTGAAAGCCATACTTCTTTAGAGCCTGAAAAGCATTATTCCAAGCCCTTCTGGCTTTCATGGTTTCTAATGAGAAGTCTGAAGTAAGTCTGATGGCTTTTCCCCTGTAAGTTACTGTCTGCTTTCCTCTAGCAGCTTTGAGTATTTTCTCTTTGGTTTCTATGTTGGGCATCTTAATTAAAATGTGTCTTGGAGAATTTCTCTTCATGTCAAGTCTGTATGAGGTCCTCTTGGCCCCTTGAAAGTTGAGTGGACTTTCTCTTGTTAGATAGGAAAAATTTTCTTGAATAATTCTGTTGAAGATATTTCCTATGCCCTTAGCCTGGGCTTCTTCTCCCTCCTGGATCCCTATGATTCTAATATTGGTCCTCTTTATTGTATCCCATAGATCCCTCAAATTGTGCTCACTTGATTTCTTGAATTTATTGAAACCTATGACATCCTTAGTAATTCCTTCTGATTTGTCTTCTACTTCTGAAAGTCTGTCCTCCAGATTATCAACCCTGGGACTGAATGATTCAAGGGAGGTTTTTAGTATTTCTTCTTCATTTTTGGTTTCTGCTATAATTTTATTAATAGCCTATAATTTTTTGGTGAGATCCTATTTCCAATCTATTTTTGTTTTTGCTTGGGATTCCTGGTAATAATTTTTTAGTTTTCTTAAGTCCTCATCAAATTTAATTGATTGTCCAGCTCGTCTCTGAGTTGATTAATCTTTAATTCACTTAATGTATTTCTGAATTCATTCATATTTCTCTCCATCAAATTCAGTCTGGAGTCTTTGCTTGAGTAGGAGTGCTTCATCTCATTCATGTCTTTTCTCATAATTTCCATATCAGCCCTTAACTGTATCTTATTTGCATTGCTGTTGTGGTCAGGAGTCATATTATTCTCTCTCTGCAATTGTGTATGAGCTCCTTCCCCTTCCTTTCCACTTTCGTGTTCCATAATGGGACTAGGGGCCTTGGTTTGGGAAGTTACGTTTTTCCTTTGGTTTCTGCCCATGCCCAGATAGGGAAGTGGGACTCAGTGGTCCCGAAGCTGATGAGAGGCTGGGAGGGCCTTGAGACCTTGATCTTGGGCCTGGATCCCAGTCAGGCAACCAAACCTCTACGGAGAGACATCTCCTCCCCTCTCAGATCGTGGAGAGGACCACCTCTAAGGACCGGTTGCTCCTGCGGGGGAAGCCACTCAATTGGCCCCAAGGACTGGGAATACACCACGAGGGGACAAAGGCAGAGCCTGAGGTGCACAGGGCACAGCTGCTGTCTCCCCTGCAGAGCCGAGAGCAGCCGGGAACCCCGCAGTTGTCCCGAAGTTGAGGAGAGGCTGGGTGGCCCCGGGGCCTGTATTCCAGACTGGCAACCAAACCTCCGCTGAGAGACAACTCTTCCCCTCTCAGATCATGGAGAGGACCACCTCTGAGGACCGGATGCTCCCTCGGGGGAAGCCACTCAATTGGCACCAAGGACCGGGAATCTGCCACGAGGGGACAAAGGCAGAGCCTGAGGTGCACAGGGCACAGCTGCTGGCTCCCCTGCAGAGCCGAGAGCAGCAGGGAACCCCGCAGTTATCCCGAAGTTGAGGAGAGGCTGGGCGGCCCCGGGGCCTGTATTCCAGACTGGCAACCAAACCTCCGCTGAGAGACAACTCTTCCCCTCTCAGATCGTGGAGAGGACCACCTCTGAGGACTGAATGCTCCTGTGGGGGAAGCCACTCAATTGGCACCAAGGACCCGGAACCTGTGCGAGGGTCAAAGGCGTGAGCCCTGGGTGCACTAGGCCCAGCCAGCTCCGTGCTCCCCTGCAGATCTGAGATCGGCTGGGGAACCCTGCTGTGGTCCCCTAAGCCAAAGCCAAGGAGAGGCCGTGATCTGGTGCCTGGGTCTCAGTCTGGCAATGAAACCTCTGTGGAGAGTTTGGAATCCGCCGAGAGGGGATAATGGCGGGAGCTAGTGGGGGGGGAGGGCTCGGCCCTCTGTTCCACAGGGGAGCAGAGAGCTGCTGGTGAACCCCGTCTGCTCCAGCCCAGGGGTTGGGGAGGGAGGGAGAGAGAGCCCGAACTCGGGTCCAAAGCCTGGATACCAGCTGAAGAGATCAAACCTTTCCGGAGAGTCCTGGTGACGTTGTTACTCGTTCACCATCTTGCCCCGCCCCCCTCTATTTGGATTTATTTTTTTAAATATTTAAGTATTTCCAGGACTAATAATATGTTCTGTCTATATTACTAGCTATTATGTACTTAAAAAGTAAGATGTGTCTACTTTCACACTTCAGTTATCACCTGCACTGTCCCAAGACAAACAAACTTAAATGTTAGACAAAGTAAATTTAAAAGTTATGTCATTCTTCAACTAGGCATGCTTACTAGTCAGTTATAGATGGATATCCCTATCCTCTGAGTGTTCTAACTACCTATGTAGAAGACAAATTCAATTGGAGTCATGGAGCAAAGAGGCAAATACTTTTGCCTCTGCTTACAAGTCATCAGGCCCCTGGAGATAGGCCACTTCTAATGTGTTGTTTCATACTGACCCTCTAGGGAATCACCTGTCTTTCTGTACAGGGAGGACATGGAGACTCAGAAACAAAAATGGGTGTGTAGTTTGAGGCTGGAGAGTCACAACTGAGGACAAAACTAGTTCTCCAGGCTTCTCAGGAAAGGGAAAGCCAAGGTCAGCATGGCCTGCACTCATCCTAACTGCCAACACCAATTCTGGAGAAGCCACAGTGCTCCTCCCAGGTCCCTATCCTCCTTGGAGCCCCATTAGTGACCCCCAAGAAGACATACTTGTTTAAATCTTGGCTGCCTACTGCCTACTGAGTGTCTTAAACACTCAGACCGAAATGTATAATGTTAAGACATTTTGGGCCCTGCCCTTCTATAATCTAGCTCTATAATGTGATTACTTTAAAACCTCTCTCTCTCTCTCTCTCTCTCTCTCTCTCTCTCTCTCTCTCTCTCTCTCTCTCTCTCTCTCTCTGTCTTTATGGTTTGTTACTAAACAATTCCTGAGGCCAAATGTATAGCCCCTCAAGACACCCAATGGTTCTATGATGCCAACTTTTGGCCCTGGCCACCCCCAAAAAATGTATTGGAGGTTTCAGGGTACATTCAGAGATCTTCTTAGATATGAGGACAACTTACAGAATGTCAGAGATACCAAACAAGCTCACAAGCAGCTCCAAACTAATCTACGGGAGCTCTCTCTTCTCGCCACTCCATGGGTATTTATTCTTAACTCCCCCACCTGTCTCTCCTTGAATCAGCTTTTATCTACCATACTGCTTGTTTCCTGTGTGCTTCACTCAATCAACCACTTATAACTGCAGTTCCATTATTTAATGTTTCACCCACTGCAGACACTTCCTGTCTAACAAACCCTGTCTCCAGGACTCTAACTCTTCTGTCTCCAGCCACCTCAATTGGACAGACACATTTAAAAACATTTCCATTACAGAAAAATAGGCACTATCAAATAGAGTTTACTTTTGAGTGATTCTATTTTGTATAACTGCATCTCTCTAGAAACCCATACAGGTCGCTGTGTTCCAGTTACTCTGGTGCCCAGCTTGACTCTTTATACTGAAGAAGAGCTGAGTATCGTTCTCCCCCAGCAAAGCCACTGCTCCCAAAGAACTGCTCATTTGCCCGTCATGGTAGTGGTAAGCTTAGCAGCTTCAATAGCTGCCATGTACTGTCTGTGGGGGTGTTAGGCCAGCTGTACCTCTGCTGTGTGACCCAGCTGTACCTATCTCTTCTGTGTGATGCAATTATAACTCTTCTGTGCGTAAATCCACACAGATTATATCCGAAACAAAATAACAATAATTGCATACCCATATTTTTGAGCACTTTTCGCAGTAGCTAACATGTGCATCCAATCTAGCAGATTATAAATGGAGGAGAAAAAGAGAAAGTGGGGCTTGTGTACAATAGAATATTACAGAACCAGAAGCAAGAATGGTGTTCAGTCCTTTACAGCAAAATGAACGGAACTGAGGAGTTTATTAAATGAATGAATCCAGACATAAATCTTGCATGTTCTCAATTCTATATGGATGCTAAAAATGTCATTCTGAATATCCATCCAGATGATGACTAGTGGAAGCTGGGATAAAAGAAGAAATAGAGGGAGGTTGGATAATGGGCCCCAAAATACAAACGAAAGGACTCAGCTTGGGTTTACATCACAGTAGTTTGCATGACTCTCTAGTGGAGAAGAAAGAAGTTTAAAGGCTTGAGCACAAAGTAATGATAAGAGCTTGGAAACTACTCACTACTCTGATCAGTATGTCATGCTGTATCCAAAAACTATGGAGAATACCACATCAATGTAATTCTTTTCAGACGTTTGAGTAGCAAGTGTAAAGTATCCCAACTTAATCATTCACATAGTTTACATGATCAAGTGATATACTGGACCTCATAAATATCTGCAATTCAAGTAAGTTAATTAAAAAGAAATGTTTTAAATATGATATTTATTGGTGTCTGTTTTTCCTGGCAGGACAACTTTTCAAGTTAATAGGGCCATCTGTGGTGACTGCTTCAGGCTCCACGGCTGAAGTGACATGAGGGAGGGTACCCAAGTCTGTTTCAGTTTCTTGCCTGCCTGGAGCATGAAGATAGGCCATAGGTGGAACCAAGTGTCTTGGCAGAACATGGGTCAGTCCCCAGACCACAGTTTATTCAGAAATTAGGAAAGGAAGAGAAAGCCATATCATCCCTCAACTTGTTTGCCCAGAACATCGTAAAATGTGGATGTAGGTTGGAAGGGAAGAGGCAGATGTCCCACGAAAGGGACAGGCTATGGGCATTCCAACCCACTCCTAAGCCAGGGACATCTGACCAAATTGCGGCACCTTTATTCATAGACCCCTTGCCTTCTCACCAAAATCCCTGGCCCCTCATCCTCCCATCGTCTCTGATGTCTACATGACTAGATGGTGGCAATCAGAACTCAAGAAAGCCTGTTCAGGGAAGGACAGGCATCAGTCATCTTAATGTCACCAGCTAGACATGTCACTCTTCACCAGGCCCTACCCTGTGCCCCATTTCCTTGAGAGAAGTAATTATCTCTATTTGACTAATGAGGCTGGCTAAAGGACAAAGCCACCGAGCATGAACAAACCTGGTATCCAGGCGTGGCTCTAGGGCCCAGGAAAATTGCAAGCCAAGATATGGCTGACATACAAGGGAGCCTCTCAGAGCCTGAGCTGGCTGGAAAGCCATCCTTTGAGGAAAAGGGGAGTGGAACTTTGGGGGCTAGAGGACACCTGCTGCTGCTGAGAACATATCTTTAGCCAAACACTATTCTGAAAGATTCTGTGAGTACAATTTTTAGATGAGATGAACATTTAATTGGTGAACTTGTGTAAAGAAGGTTCCCCTCTAGCCCACGGGTAGGATGCATTTTATCAGTTAAGAGATTAGATAGACAAAGACTTCCTGGAGTAAGAGGCAATGCTGTCAGTAGTCAGTCTTTGAACTTGAACTGCAGCCTGGTACCCAAGTCAGAGGCCAAGGGGCTTTGACTTTAGGAAGTCCCAAAACATTATTTCTAGAGACTCAAGAACTCAAGTAGTGATGGGGAAAGAGAGAGAAAGAAATTTATCAATGCAGCTTATAAGGAAGGCAAAGGGGATCAAGCCTGAGAGCCCCATCTTTGGGTTGCTGGCATGAACGTAGGGTTTTTTCTAAACTTCTATTTATTTGAAGGAGAGAGAGAAAATGTGTGTGTGTGTGTGTGTGTGTGTGTGTGTGTGTGTGTGTGTTCATTGGCACACCAGAGTCTCTTGCCACACTGGAAATGAACTCCAGATGAATATACCACTTTGGCTTCATGTGGGTACTGGGTAACTTAACTGAGGCCAGCAGCCTTTGCAAGCAAATGCCTTTAACCACTGAGCAATCTCCCCCACTCTGAATGTTGGTTTTAAACAAAAAGAACTGTGGCAGCCACTTGCTTAGTGTCACAAAGAAGCACTGTTGGACAAACTGTGTTCTGGCTGATATGATCTCACTCTTGGTTCTGGATGGTGGCTCTGGGAAGCCGTTGGGACCATCATTGCATGTCAGGATGATCTGCTTCCCATGAGTGCTCTTGCATGGAGTTGCAGGGGTGGGGTGATCTCATCATGGGGCAGACAATCTGTCTGCCAGGGTTCCTGCGTCTGAAATCCAAGGTGACTGTTTGTTTGGAACAACGACTGGAGATGTTCAGACATCTTTCAAGGATCCTTCCCAATAGGGTATAGAAACAGAGTAACTTACATCACTTATTTTTATCTCTATGCCTTCAGTCTTGAGTGTGGAGGATTACCAACTGTAGATGAAAACTCCTTAAATGAATAGCATGAACAGGAATCAGAAACAAAGAAAAGAAGAGAAATGGGGACTGAAAATAGAAACGCCAATGTTACCCCACTGTCTGCAGGCCCAGTGCAGAGTGAGTGCTTTCAGCCAAAACAGTCCCTGAGTCTGCTGTGCAACTCCTCTGGGTCTCTATTCTGCCTGCTGTCCTCAGCAGGTTTTGATGAGCCAATTCTCTAAAATTAAAGAAGTGGTTCTGCTTCTCTGTAGAACCCTGACTTGCACACACCCAGACCTAAGCAAATGCCAAGAGACCATGGCAGCCACATGGAGTAGGCTGCCGTTGTCTGATCTCTGCAGGGCTCCTGATCTGCATGTCATCTCCCCATGAGATAGTCCTAGAAATTCTCCAGACCTCTCATGTCTAGTCCCTTCCCAGAAATTCACCCATAGGCTGTAGCTGAGTGTGGGCGACAACAGCAGAGACCACAGAATCCTGTCCGTAATGTACCAAACTGCACAACTTACACAGAGATAACCCAAGCAGAGAATGGACCAAAGTTAAGATATACATGGTGAAACCCAGACAAGGTCCAGGAAGTTGGGATAATCAGGGGGTAGAAAGTAGCACTAGCAGCAGAGATTGAGGAAAATCTCAGTAGGTAGTATTTCATGAGAACCGCAGAGAAACTAGGGGAAAGCCTTAGATACCACTTCTGAGGGGACCTTAGAATAAGATGATATAGCCCTGAACCATGGATCGGGAATAGCTGGGCATGCTTCTCCTTTGACCCCCTCCTCATAGTCTACTTAAGGAATCCCCCCCATCACTTGAGCTTTTTGGAGCACAGTGGATACACCTCCCTTCTTAGTACCTAAGGTTGCTGGAGTAAAACCAGTTGACTGATATACGCAGCTTACCTCAAAATGGGTCCACCCTGCTCTGTGCTGTTCTTATGGGGACAGGATGGGAGAAGGGCAACACACAGAAAGAGAAGTGAGGGGAAAGAGGGGAGGCTGGGAAGTGAAAGAAGCAAGAGTGGTGGAGACAAGGCTACTCCCTTGATAGTTTCTATACAATTCAAAATAATCCAGAACCCTCAAAATCCTATGGACTTCCATGTGCACTCCAGCAGTGATTATCCACCAAGAATATGAGGACCCCTCTAGGGAACATGGAGGTGTTTACATAGGCATAAACAATAATGTACATATCAGTTAAAGGATGCTGGTTTTGTTGTTTAAGATTCGAAAAATGGAGACAAATTTTGCCTGATGAAACTATGTATCAACTTGAATGATTCCAAAACAGGAGCTCCCGAGAGTCCTGCATGGATGTGGTGGGCATAGGCAAGGGTCTTCAGGCTGCTCAGAAAGAACTGGAGAGGTCTAATACTGGAGAACCTGGTCCAGGATGCCAGTGCGATTTTCTCCCAGCAGTGCAACTCAGCATTCCCAGAACTTTTGGGGTTTGTTTGTGGAAATGCACCCTTCTGGGATCTCATCAGCATTCCTGCAGACCTCACTGCAGAGAATACTTCAGAGAAAAGAGTGGGATCCAGGTACCAAGGGAACCAGCTGGTCTTGGTGTCACTGTCCTTGTTGCCTCAGACACACCTGCCACTTACCTCTGACCATAGAGACATGTGGCCTAAGGGCTCCTGGCCACATTTATTTTTCTGCTTCTCTTCCTCCTTTTCTCCCTAAACTATAATCCTTTTTTCAAGACACACACATAGTCCTGTTCTATTGTTATATTTAGTAAGTTACCTTCAAAAGCTATAGTCAACAAATATAACACAGAGAAGATAAAGAAAATATTTGTACACATTTTTCACATTGTTGAATGTGTGCTGCTGGGCATTAAGTAGAGCCACTGCTCAGTCTATGACTTGCTGTCCTTCCTCAACTGTGACAGAGCCACTCCTCTACAACTGCTCAGAAACAATATGACATTTTTGTTATTATTAAAGAAAAACAAAAGTCAATGAAGTAATTGGGTCTTGTGTAAAAAACAAAAATGACAGATTTACTTGCCTGATAATAATGCTAAATCAAAATTTTAATAGAGATTTCATGAACATTAAAATGTTGATAACAATTATGAATATAACCAGTTATTTCAAAAATAAATTTATTTTATTTTAACTTAGTTGTGTGTGTGTGTGTATGGATGCACATATACCCCAACACATTTGTGTAGGTCAGGGGACAACTTTGGGGTATGGTCCTTTCTTTTACCTTGTTTGAGAGTGTCATGGTTTGATCCAGGGGTCCCCCACAAATGAATGTGTTCTGAATGCTTGATCCCCAGCTAATGGCAGTTTGGGTATTAGAACCTTGTTGGAGCTGGGTTGTTGGGGGAGGGTTTATGGGTTTTATAAGCCAGCTTCCCCTTGCCAGTGTTTGGCAATCCTTCCTGCCAGTGTTTGCAGTGCTGTGGTGGAGGTGATGGCCACCCTCTGCCCATGCTATCATTTTCTGCCTTCGTGATGCTTGCCCTAGAGTCTGTAAGTCACAATAAACCCTTTCCTCCACAAGCTGCTTTTGGTCAGGATCTTTTCTGTGCAGCAATGAGA
This sequence comes from Zapus hudsonius, assembly GCA_004024765.1. Lineage (NCBI taxonomy): Eukaryota > Metazoa > Chordata > Mammalia > Rodentia > Dipodidae > Zapus > Zapus hudsonius. The sequence continues at coordinate 59,728 of PVHP010004815.1, read as the reverse complement.
ACGCTGACTCCAACAGAGGGTGTCTTTGCTTTGCTGCTGGGAAAGTCAGATTAGCTGGTTTGTGATTCTTCTGCCTCTCCTTCCCATTCCTGTAAGTGTACTGGGACTACAGACACATGCTTTGTATTCTGATTTATGTGGTCGTTAGGGACCCAAACTCCAGTCTTGTAGAGAGGAAGGACCTTTAACTACTGAGCCATCACCTTAGCCCGCAAGATATTACAGCACAAACTTTTAGATTATATTTGACAAACTCACCTCAGTGTCAACCTGCCCAAGACTTGTCAACAGCTACATTGTGTGTGGCTCACAGTGTAGATGTGGTAACCCCAAAAGGACTTCAATAAATTTGTATCATAGTGGACTGGAGACCTGGCCTGTAGGCACTATTCAGTACTATTGCTCCCAAGAAAGGAGACTCAGAGATCGACGTTGAGCTAAACTCTACCATGAAAGGATCACTTTCTTCTTCAGTTTGGAATCTGAACAGTCAGCTGGGACTACAATAACAAAATGAACCATATAGACAAGCTCTTAACAGAAATTTATTTCTCAAAGTTCTAGGGGTCGGGAAGTATAAGAACAAGACCAGCTTGATTCTCCAAAGAGGGCTGACTAGAAGTTTTAGTCTTCCTGTTGTAGCCTCACATGGTGGAGAGAGGCCCGTAGAGAGATCGAGATATGGAGGAGGAGGAGCTGTGGGGCTCCTGAATTAAAGTGTCTCCTAAGGAAAAACCCAGGGTACACCTCTAGAACTCCTTAATGGGCCAACAGTACAGTAACATGAGGCCATGAGAAAGGGAGACCCAGGTAATTTCTTAGTGGATCCAGGGATCCAATACATTCACAGCACAGGTTGATCTGGGTCATTCCATGCAGATATCCAAAATGTCAGTACTGACCTCATAGGTTGTAATGAAGGCTACAATGGTGTAACTCAGGTGATTGATATATGGTAAATGATGTACACAATGTCCAGAGTATCTTAGATCATCAACAATTATTCTAATTTCCTATGTTCCTTACAGGCTGAGTTTCTTTAAAACCAACTCAGTGACTAGAAACACCTTGGAAACCTTGCATAATACATCTTCAAACATGATTTGAATGATGAGCTAAATTATAGGTAGTTGGGAAGCCTGGATTTATCCTATGGAGAAGATGAGCAGCCTTGTTACAGTGGTTCCCATAAGGATAAGAATCTGAATGGCATCTACTTCCTGCTGTTACTTTATGTCATTCATTTCTTCTTTCAAAGCTGGAATCCCTCTCCTAGACTTTCCCCTAATTACTGTTTCCCATTAGCTCTGATCTCGTTCACAAAATCAAGATGACTGCCCTAGGACTTTTTTTTTTACTTCTTTGTTATTCCCTGGATTCCTAGAGTCCCTACTTCCCCTAAATCTCTATACCCTAGGAGGGGAAGTAAGAGAAAGGACTTTACTTTCAGGTGATCATAACCTCCACACAGAGTACATTACCCATCTTCTTGGCAACTGGAGCAAACAATCTCGAGTTGTCTTGCTCATGTTAGATTGTGGTACAGGACCCAAGTTTCTTCCACCTGGGCAGATACTATTCTTGATGTGTGGCACCCACATTGTCCAGTGTCACCCAGTCAGTTGGCAGTGACAAAGACACAGGCCCTTAAAAGCTCATCTACCTTAATAAACTCACTGTGAAAGAGACACATCACACACATTACATCCATTCACATTTCGTCCACGCAAATCCAACAGCGATTGATTCCACTGAGCCCTGTCAATGTGGAGAGGGCAGAAGGTGAAGCTTAGCTCTGTGCTAGGCTATAAAGATTTGATTACAAGCAGCCAGCCAATCTCTAACCTTCTGATCAACAAATCTTTTCTGTGATGTCCCTGAACCTTGGAAGGTTATAGATACTGAAGAGACTCAAAACTCATCAAAGCAGAAAATCAGAGGCTGCTGAGAGCTCAGCCAATAAAAGATCATTATAATTTGTTTAAGAGAGGGTCTCGTGTATCCCAGAGTGGCCTCTACCTCACTATGTAGCAGAGGAAGATGATATTGAACTTCCTACCCTCCTGCCTCAATGTCTCTAGTGCTGGGATTGTAGTATGGGCCACCACACCTACTTTTATGCAGTGCTGAGGCCAAACCCAGGATTTCATGCATTCTAGGGAAGCACTCTACTGATTGAGCTTTTTACAGTCTTAGTTCCAAAGGATAGTTATAACAGAACTACATTCCTAGAAGCAGTGAAGTCTGTGGAGGAGGCACAGAGGAAAGGAGGAGAGCAGGGCTCCAATATGATAATCAAGCATGTTGACTGTCATGGTTTGATCCAGGTGTCCCCCACAAACAAATGAATGTGTTCTCAATGATCGGTCCTCAGCTGATGGCAGTTTGGGAATTACAACCTTGCTAGAGCTGTGTTGTTGGGGGCAGGCTTATGGGGTTATAAACCAGCTTCCCCTTGCCAGTGTTTGGCACACCTTCCTGCTGCTGTTTCCAGTTCTGTGGCAGAGGTGATATCCACCCCTCTGCTCATGTCATCGTTTTCCCTGCCAGGATGGATCTCCCCTTGAGTCCGTAAGCCAAATAAACCCATTCCTCCACAAGCCACTTTTGTTTGGGTTCTTTCTGCGCAGCAACTAAGAAGTCTGACCGCAACATTGACCATTGGTTTTGTTGAAATTGGCAATGACTCTCTCCCTACTCAATCTGGCTTGTGTGGGGCCATTATTACAGGTGAATGGGACACTCAGAATAGAAACACAGTTTCTGCCAAAGAATGCCCTGCTCTGATAGGGCTTGCTATTGTTCCTTTTATAATTTAATAATAATAGGTGTAATGGTCCCTTGTAGTTAGTTCATGATATGTACCAGGCTTCAGTTGGGACTTTATTGATCCATCTCTCAGAACAATTCTATAATGCAAGCATTAGGAGTATCCCATTCTCCAGATGAAAAATGACTCATAGCATTGTCAGGCTAATTGTTCATGGTCTCATCTTGAAAATGGCAGGGTTGTGATGGAAACTAACCCTTCCAGCTCCCAGGGCCTTGTCCACCATCAAATGCAGCTTTGCTGGTTACAGCTGCTTAGATTTGTGGGCTGCAAGGATTCCGAGGGCTGAATGAAGGATGACACGTTTGCTCAGATATACTGCCTTCCTCCCTGCCCCCCAAGCAGAAAATACATGCATGAAGTCACCCTCTCCAGTCGCATTCTAACAGCAGCCTGACAGGCTGCTTAGGGAGGATTCAGTGATGACTCCTTCACCTCTGAGCCCTGCCATGCCTTCCCTCCCTGCCTCTGTGTCAACTGCCCATAATAAAGCCAAGGACAGGGATTTGCCTCTCTAGAGTCACTGGAAATGTCAACTCTAAGGAGACAGCTATTGGATGCCTCACTATAAGGACTTCATGTTCCATACCTGACACATCTATAACCCAACGCCAGGAACTGAAATACTAAGTCTATGACTCTTCGTTCATGTTTTGTTGTTTGGTTGGTTATGAGGATAAAACATGGAACAAAATACACTTTCGAAACACCTCTATCAACCACCCAATTTGTATCCTCTTAAGTCTTCTGCCTCTTCCCCAAACCACTTTCCCCAAACACCTATTTAAAACAAAATCCAAAACCATATTGGAGTGTATCCTTTTCCAAACACCCAATGATATTTTAATTGTCCTTAGAAACATTCTAAACTTCTCAAAACGGCTTAAATGGACACAATGAAGTGGTTCTCTGCCCTCTTCAGTGACTTGTGCTGTGCTTTAGACCACCCTGTCAGACAATCCTCTCCTCTCCTCTTTTATTCTCCTGTCTTTCCCCTGCCAGGTGCTGTTCAGTTAGGTCTCTGTGGTCCAATGCTCACACTTCCTTATGAACTTTTCCTCTGAAATTTAAGGAAAGATCATCACTGCAGCGGCCTTGGATGACCATTCCTTCCACCTCACAAATCTCTGAGAGGGTTCCAGTCACTTGCATAGGTGTAGTGAAGAAGGACATTGGCCTGTCAAGGGAATCTCAGGGGCTCTGTTCCTACTGGCATCACTTCTTCAAGCAGGTCTCCTTGTACAGTCACTCAGAGGCTTCTCGCCCATCTCCTCATGTTCCATATCTGGGCGCACATGAACGTATGATGTTGTTGGACATCATCCTTACAAAAAAACCTCCTCACTGTTAAGATCCTGGTTCAAATATTCCCCCCAGAACCACCCTTTATGAGAACCTACTCTGCAAAACTAACTCCTTCGTGTTCTTGTCCTATTTAACTTTTTCATACATCTTTCCCTTCTTGGCACCATATCCCTACAGGAAGGAGAAAGAGAAAGAGATGTGCACGCAGTTTATGGGTTTACAATCTCTATTATTAGGTTAATCTCATTTAATAAAAATAAAACTCTGGAGGAAAGGGACCTTTGTGGTCTTTGCTTCTGAATCTCCCTGGGTGGAGCCAGGAAAGAGTCATTGACTGCAGCCAGGAAGCTGGGCTCACACAGAGAAAAACAGGGGACTGTCCATCTCAAACCACAGGCCTAGATAAGGGAAGGGAAGCAGTTTGCACTGTCCTGCCCTGACCTGAAGTCTTTCATAAAGGCAAGACAAGCCCACAGGAAGGCTGGGAACCTTCATCTTCCCATGGGAACACTTTCTAACTCGCCAGAGATCCCTGCATTCTTCACTCAGCTTTTTAGAAAGGGACAAAGCAAAAGATGGACCTAGGATGTGAGGCCAGAGAGAAGCATCACCTGCTATTGATCCAAGAGCTGGAATACTTGATCAATGTCTCTTCATGGATAGGCTAATGAATGATGAGCCTTGAGCACTTATACGAAGTAGAATGCTCCTAAAAAAAACTATGATGGTAGACAGCTTGTCATTTGGCCTTTCAGAAATGCAGGGCAAATCCATCTGAACAGCTGGCCATAGTTTGCACAACTTCCCAGCTGCACGGTCCACTTGAATGCATCTGATTTATCATCTATTTTCTTTGTTAAACTTGGTGGCTGTACCTATCTCCAAAGAAGGGCAGGGACCTCATACAATGGCTTTCCACCTGCTCTTATCTCTCTGTGTGGTAGGAAGGCTTTGTTTACCTTCTCAGACACCTGTAAGGCTTCATTTTCTTGTGAGCTGAGGCTGGCTGAAGATTTTCATCTTTGAAATGTTCTCAGAGAGGCACAGTAGCTGTTTGCTGAGTGAGTAAGGGGAGAGAGAGCTGTGCACAGCTAGACCTCTTTGTTCCTGCCAGTGATACACTGGGATACATGCTCCTGGAATCCAGGCTTGCCACAGTGAAGATGCAGGGGATGCAATCAGAACATCCTTTGAAACAGGACACTATTCTAGAGGAAGCCAAAGAGGACAATCTACCATCTCACCAACAGTTCTTGACATCTGTTCCATTGACATGTTGGGCCAGATAATTCTCTGTCATAGGAAGCTATCCTATGCCTCAAGGGATGCTTGGAAGCACCCTGACCTCAATGTACCAGACATCAGTGGCACTTACCTACCAGCTGGGCCAACCAAACTGTCTCTAGACATTGCCAATTGCAACGTTTTTTGGAGTGATGTGTGATGTGTGTGTGTGTGTGTGTGTGTGTGTGTGTGTGTGTGTGTGTGTGTGTGTGTGTGGTACATGTGTGCCTAGGCATAGGTGTAGAAATCAAAAGAAAACTAGGTTATTTTTCCTCCAGCTTCCTTGAGACAGGGCTGCTCATTGTTCACTGCTGTGTTCTCCAGGCTTGCTAACCAGGAGCTTCTGGGGAATCCTGCTCTCTCATCCTCCCATCTCCCTGAACGCAGGCTGGATTACAGACACTTGTGCTGTGACTTCCACCTTTGCAAGGCTTCTGGGCATCTGAACTCAGGTCCTCATGCTTGTGCACCAAGTGCTTTATCCACTGAACCATCTCTCCCACCACTTGGAAGGCAACTTTGAAAAGCGCTGAATAAGAAGTCAGAGAAAACTAGGGGATTGGACAATGATATTGGTCAAAAGTTAAAGATTTTCAGGTAGATAGAAAGAATAAATTCAAGGGGTTTAATGAGTGCACTAAAATTTTTATTTAGTTTTACTGTCCTTTCCCCCCACAGACTCAAGGATCTCCTCCAACTCCTGTCTGTCCACTCTGACCCCCTCCAAGATTCAGCTCTTCCATGTCACTTTCCTTGACAACCCTGATCATACTGGACTCCTGTCCCCCACTTAACCCAGCCTCCCTTCTACCCCTCCCTAAACAACTAACACTCCTGTCTTGAGATTTCTCTACATCCTCTTTCTATCCATATCTCATGACTCAAACAAGTCAAGACACCTGCTGGCTCCACCTCCGTGGGGGATAAGTACACCTACTTCTACTGGTCCCCTCAAACAAAATCCTTTATGTTCCCTTCCTCTCCTCAATCCCAGAATGACTCATAGAGACATCTGTGCCCCTTTGCCTCCTTCTCCATACACTAAGCCTTGCCCCTTTTACATCACCGGATCTCTATTACTTTCTCTATCCCTGAAGCAGCCCATGACTGCCCCAAGGCTGATCCTATCAGAGCCTGGGATGCAAGAAGCCTCAGCTTTGCTAGAGACCATCTGGGGGTGCTCATTTTCAATATCGCCACTCTGCCAGCTCCACTTCTACAATCCTGTCAGACCAAACGGTGCTCAGTCACCCCAGCTTGAGTCTCAGGAATCTCTCACAGTCTTCACCATCAAGGACCCATGGGACCAGAAGTGGGCAGATGGAGTGGAAACTGTGGCCACCCAGTACTCCATTAAGCACCACTGCGGGGGTAAGATGCATCTCCCCAGAAACCCATACAGGTCCCTGTATCCCAGTTACCTTGGTGCCCAGCCTGACTCTTTACACTGAAGAAGAGCTGGCCACCCTTCTCCCCCAACGAGGTCACCGCACCCAAAGAGCTGTTCACTTGCCTGTCATGGTAGGGGTAAGCTTAGCAGCTTCTATAGCTGCCACTGGGCTGGCTGCAGAGGGGCTAGGCCATAGCCTTCTCTCCTATGAAAAGCTCTCTACAAGGCTCCACAGAAGCCTTACGTTACTACAAGAACAGATCACTTCTTTAGCATTTGTTGTACTACAGAATCGAAGGGCTCTGGATCTGCTAACAGCTGACAAAGCCTGTCACAACGTTGGAGCCTGACTTCATCCCTGGACCCTGAAAATGGCCACCTCATCCCAGCCTCCCCTGGACTTCGCCCCACTGTCCACAGGAAGAAGCCTCACTGAGAGACTTCGACCATAATCCATAACAAAAGGCTGGGATGTAAGGTCGGAATTCAGGCTACATCCTGATCCTCTTCCCAAACCAGCCTCAGTATCAACAAAAGTCAAAGATAAAGACTGATAAAGACTTCCTCCCTGATAAAGACTTCCTCCCTAAACAAGAGCCACACCTGGCCCGAGAGACTGTCCTTCCGATCCCTCCTGATCCTTAGAGCATGTGACCCCCTGAGCCCTCCACCCAATCTCATGTGACCAACCGGACCCCAACCTGAACATCTTCCCCTTAAAAGCCCTGATCTAAACCTGCCTTGTGCTTTTTCGCCACCTTTGGTGAAAATAGCCCGGCAGCTCGCTTTTCCTCCTATTAAAACCTTTCCTTTCAGAGTGGTCTCTCGTGGTCATTTCCATTCTAACAATTTTCACCATGTTTATTCCCATTACCTTCTCCTGTTCTCCTCCTGTGACAGATTAGGGTGACTACTGGGACCCAAAGATAACCAGGAGTGTCCTCGAACTTGTATTTTCAAGCAGGCTCCACTCATCTCATGCCTGACCCCCTCCCCTTAAGTGGGAGGTGTCTCTAACTAGAGTTCAAACCTAATCCTAAAACTGATTGGTCAAAAATAGACTAAACAGCTGTCTTACCTGACCAGGGATATGGGGGAGGGAGGAAGGGAAGCTCTCCTTCTCTCCTTTTCCCTCATGATTGCTCAACAGAGAGAGATCTGAATTACCAGTCTCAGTTAAGGCCCCCTCACCACAGCCTGCTCTGGGGGGAGCCCTCTAATATATTCCCTTCCTTTTCTTCTTTAGCTGGCCAGCTCAGATTTTATAGAAAGCCTCCGCCACATGCTCCCTCCTCACTAGTGGCTAGAGATGTCTGTAACTTCTCATTTCTTTTTAAATAAAGTCTCCCACTATACTTTATCCTCTGGTGGTCTACAATTTTAATTCTTTTTTAAAAAAATATTTTATTTATTCATTTTCAAGGGGGGAGAGAGAGAGAGAGAGAGAGAGAGAGAGAGAGAGAGAGGGCGCACCAGGGCCACCACCTTGTGGGTCTGGCCCATGCGGGTACTGGGGAATTGAACCCGGGGCCTTAGGCACTAGAGGCAAGTGCCTTAACCACTAAGCCATCTCTCCAGCCCCAATTTTAATTCTTTAACAATAATCTGGGTACTTTTAACTTTTAAGGTTCATTGGAGTAGGCTTGGAACCCCAACTTTCTGGGAGCCCCAGCTCTCCCGTTCCACTCCTACTACTGCTGAGGCTCTTTCTTTTCCCAGCTAGTCCCTTGTTGACTTTCCTATCTCTCCTTTTTCATGCACAATGAGTTCCGTAAGTGTTACTCACAGGATCCTGAGCAGAAAATTATGTAAAGATGGTTTTAAGTGTTCTTGCTGTCATTTCTTCTTGTCATTTTGGTTACGATCAAATGTAATGTTCTTGCTGTGAAAAAAATAAATGTTTGAGATCATGGACATTTTCATTCTCTTGAGTTAGCCATTCCTTGATGAGTCCTCATTTTAAACCCTCATGCTCACACTAAGTATATGCCACTTTGCCAACTTAAGAATAAATAATTTTTTTAAAAAAAAAGTAAGGGTAAATGTATTCAAAACAGGAATTTCAAATGTCTGTTCAATAGGCAATGTTTGGGAGCAACTTTCCCAGAAAACGATGAAAGCCTGGGTGCCAAGGGCTTTCCTTGACTTGACTGTCAGCTCTGTTTACCACCCCAAACTATTGTGGAAATATTTCAGTAAAAAACAGACAAAAACTTCACAGCAAGAGGAGAGGGGAGTTTCATTTTACACCTGGGCCTGGGCCCGAGCCTGGGCGGTCCAAGCATAAATGAAGCATTGGTCCCAAACCCGTTACAAAGAGATTTTACAGTAGGGCAGAGATGTGTACGTGACATTAGGCATGTAGCTTACAAGCACCTAGCAACTCCCACATTTACAATGGGTTTCAGGAAATTCAGATAATCTCCCCAGGTATTCTCTGGCCTCATCTTTCCTAACTTCAGAGCCCTGACAGTTTCTCACTCATGCAATGAGATTGGCCATTTGACAGACAAATGTCAGTAGGCTGTAACAGTGAATACGGGGATGGGGGGAGCAGTGAGCTCACGCTCATTTTGCTATAATAATACCATCAGCACTGTTATCACTCCTCACTTTCATTAGGAAGAGACACAACCAATCCAAAGTCAGCCCAAGGAGCAATGCGCCAAGAACACCATCTCATGTTGGCTGGCTGGCTCTGCTGTTCCCATTCCCGACCTCTGTGTGGGTCACTGGTTGCCACTGTGTGTTTCTGAAACAAGAGTAAGAAGACAAAAACATTTAGCACCTTCTGGAAGCTGGGAGCCTTCTCTGTGGGCACAAGAACTTCTGTCTCTTGGAAAATCTCTTTTCTAGAGGTTGCTCATAATTATTACACTTCCTACTCTGAACAAAACTTTGAAATAGATTTTTTTAACTTGTGGGCATTACTTCTCATCCACTGACTTGAACAGCCAAAAGATTTCCCACACCAGTGCCTGAGACCCTATGTTTGACGAATAGTCATAAGTTACACAAACATTTATATCCAATTTAGAATTTAATGATAATTGGAGATGTAGTCTGGTTCGAACTTTAAGCCCAGGGATGGGGAGATGGCTGTCAGTAAAGTATGTGCCATTCAATGTAAGGGCCTGAGTGCAGATCCTCTGGACCCACATAAATACCATGTATGGTGGTGTGTCCCTGTGATACCAGATTTAGGGAAGTGGTGACAGGAGAAACTTACTTTTTATCTGGTGTAGCCTAAAAGGTTTAGCAAGAGAGCCTGCCATAAAAAAGTTAGAAACAACATTAATGAGTAGTGGACCTGGGCTTTTTAGTTGGGTAGAACCTGAGAGCAGTACGGTACTAGATGTGTCCACTGGTGCAAGAATGTCCCGACTGTTATGGGAAAAATCAACTGCTCTCAGATCAGGTTTAAGGCCAGCTTCCCATGAAGGGGATCCATGCCTAGTACTGAAAACCTGGCTTATATCTGAGAAGGTCATGGGCCATAGGTGTCGGCAGCTATTTGTGTTGCTTGACGCAATGGATATTCTGTGCCCATTGAATTAGCCTCTCTATGTCTTTTATTTATTTATGCCCATAGATTAATGCTGCCCTCATCTTTGATAGGGAAAGCTTCATTTTTGCAGATGGCAGTGATTACTAGGGACACTCAAAACTTGTCAAGGAGCTAAGAATAAATGGCTGTTTAGTGCTCAGTACTAAATGAGACATCTCTACCATGCCTCCATGGCTCAGGCACCATTGTGAAAGAGACAGGGGAAAGACTATAAGAGCCACAAGATGGAGAGGAGTTCTTTGCATCACTGTCTTCCAGTTATGAAATGGTGGTTGTATTTATGACCTCATAGTGGCTATGGTTACCTGCACAAGCCTGTACAATATGGGGCCATCAACATTCTATCATGGGTGATTGAAGAGGAAAATGTCATTAAAATACAAGAGGGACTCATGAGAGAGAAGCAGGGTTTCGCTGGAGGTGGAATGTGCCAAAGGGCCCAGGGAAGGTGATGGGAGATGATGCAGATGAGAATGTATCACACACATGTATAGAACTGCCAATCAAAAGTCCCTGAAATGAGGGAAGGCAGGGAAGGTGACTCAGCAGTTAAAAGCACTTGCTGCACAAGCCCGAGGACCAGACTTAGGATCCCCAGTAGCAACCCAGTATGTAATTCCAACACACTTATAACAATGGAACAGACTGAGGAGGATCCCACGTTCTTTGGCCAGGTAGTCTGGCATTCACAGCAGCAGGTAAAAATTAAAAAGAAAGGAGAATCTGTCTCAAGGAAGGTGGAAGCCTAGAACCAACTCCTCAAGACTGTCCTTTGATGGCACATGCACACCACAGCACCTGTGTGCTTATACATATACCTGTACATGCAGGTAAGGTGGAGAGTGAGACAGGGAAATACCTGACACCAACCTCTGGCACATGCACACACATGTCCTCACAGTGTTCACACACACACACACACACACACACACACACACACACACACACACACACACGGCTGCTCCTCTCCCAGATGGTCCTGGAGAGCCTGGACCTCCTTTCTAACTAGACATTAAACTTGCCTTGTCAGTCTGTTGAACGAATGAAGGAAGGTGTCTGTCTACAAAACCATCTGGTCAGTGAGGATGTGGAGAACTTGGAATTTGTGCACTGCAATTGAACATGGAAAATGATTCCCCCACAATGGAGAGCATTATAGACGTTCCTACAATAAAACTTATAGTTACCATATAGTCAGCAACTGTAATTCTGATCATATACTCAAAATAACTGTAAGCAGAGACAAGCATATTTATAATTCCTGTTTATACCAGCATGATTCATGACAGCCAAAGAGTGGAAACTATTGGAGCAAACTATGGGAATATGAGAGTGAGCTTACTGTCCCCCCCACCCTTATTCATTGTTACGTTCTGCAGACATTTGTTTCTCTGTTCCATTCTGCAGACCACAGATGACCAGTCACATAACATGATGTGAGAAACTACCAGAGCTTTGAAATTCAGTGAGGCAAAAGGTGCAGCTGCTTTAACTGTGATAAGGAAGTTAGGGGGAAAAAATGAGACCTGAGAATACCTGGGGAGGAATATCTGAGCTTCTCGGGAACCCATTGTAAATGTGTAAATTGTTAGGTGCAGGTACCAGCTTCCTTGTGCTTGTTAATTTGCATGTCTAATGTCACATACACACCTCTGTACCCTACTATAAAACCCCCTTGTCAACCTGGATTCTGGGCCAATGCTCTATCTACGTTTGGCCCACTGGTGTAAATTCATAAATCCATAAATCCATAATAATAAATAAAACTCCACTCTCCTCTTGCTCTCACGGTTTTGTCTCTTTGTCACAGGGAATTTCTATAACAAAACAATCCAGGCATCAACTGCTGCATGGACAGACAGAAGAGGGTCTGTAACAAACATGAAAGGGGGACTAACTTAGAAGATGTTACGCTAAAAAAGAATAATGATGCATGAGTTCTCATCTATGAGGTATCAAAAGTCATCAAATTCATAGATACAGAAGACAGAATGGGAGCCTTCAGGAGCTGAGGGAAGAGGTGCTGAGTAAGCAGTTTAATGGGCATAGTTTCACTTAGAAAGCTAAACAGTGTCTGGAGCTGGGAGAGGTGATGGTCCAAAGACAATGTAAAAGTATTTACTGCCACTAGAAAATTTTAAGTCACATATTTTTCTTATTTTTTTAAAATAGCAGTGTATATGGCATGGTAAAGATTCAGCACATAAGTGCCTGCTTCTATTTATTTGTTTATTGGGGTCATAGGTTAAGAAGGCTTACAGAAGTAAGCTGAAAGGTGACAGGGCACCTGGGATGATCAAATGGAGGTGGGACCCCCAGGGAGGAAGGCTGCTTTTCACAGTGGAGATAATGATCAGAGCCTCAGCCTTTGTTTAAACCCATCATCCCTCTAAGGTGCTAAGGAGCGCACTGGGGAGCCCAGGGAGAGAAAATCAACCAAGGGAAAGAGTGCCCATGCCTGAGAAAGGAGTGGTGCATTCAGGGACAGAGAAGGAATCAAATCCAACCTGGATTTCCTCTGTATGTTTGTTCTCCTTGATTGTATGTATGTATGTATGTATGTATGTATGTATGTATGTATGTATGTATGTATGTGTGTGTATGTGTGTATGTGTGTGTATGTGAGATCTTTGTGTGTGTATAGGCACATGTGAAAGTGTGGCTCTATGTGTGGAATCAGAGAACAACCTTGTGTAGAGGTCCTCACTTTCCACCTGGTTTTGAAGCAGAGTCTCCTGTTCACTGCATAGAGTGCCAGGTGCTGGCCTTTGGACTTTCAGGACTATCCTGTCACTGGCACCCATGTCATGAAAGGAAGGCTGGGATTGCAAAGGCTCACTACTGAACCTGCCATTTTACATGGGTTATGGATGTGTGAAGTTAAGTACTAACACTTGCACAGCAAGTTGTTTACCCACTGAACCATGTTCCCAACCTACTATGTTTTCAATATAAAATCAATTTTATAGGTTTGACTCAGCTTTCTTAAGCTACATGTTCACATTATTCAAATTCCATGATCACATACAAATGAAAAAACTGTACATAGTGTTTACATTTAATAGAACACACAATTATTTATTCGATGAGAATAACTAATAGTCACACAAGGCCAAAGCTACGGGTGAGAGCAGGCAATTTCTGCCAGCCTCCAATGCTGCCATTGTCTGGGCACAGGGAAGTGAGGTGCAGGGATGTCAGGGAAGGAGACATCCTAGGAAGCCCAGTGTGGGTCATGCCACATATGGGTGGGGAGTACAAAGAGGAGTCACATGAAAAAGATGCTCCTCAAAAACCTTGGGGAGCCAAGAGTCTGCTGAAAGAACAGAAACCAGGAGGCCCATCAGCACTTTCTGGGAGCTTCACTTTCCACCGCATCCTAGACGGAGTCAGGGAGAAACTTAATCATAAGCACTTAAGCATATCTCCTGAAGCCCCTGAGTTTCACAGGGAGAGTAATCAAGTTCTTATCTCCCTAAATTTGCAGGCCTGTCCTGTCCTATGGCACTATCCCCACCCCATTGCCCAAGCCAGATGGGGAAGAGGTGCTGTTTCTGTCTGTTTCTCCTTGCTGAGACAAACATCCAACTGGACGCAGCTTGTGGAGGAAATGGTTTATTTTGGCTTACAGACTCAAGAGGAATGGAGAAGCAGTGTAATGGGCAGGATGGCAGGGAAAACGACGGCATGAGCAGAGGCTGGACATCTCCTCCTGGCCAACGTCAGAGGGACAACAGCAGCAGGAGAGGGTGCCCAACACTGGCGAGGGGAAGCTGGCTATGAACCCCTAGGCCGGCCCCCCACAACACACCTCCAGCTGTGGATCAAGCCCTCAGAACACACAAGTTGATGGAAAACTCTGAAACAAACCAGCGCAGGTGCATGGTGCAAAAGACCCCTCTGAAATGAGGTGATCCATCCCGAATCCTAGGTTCAAATGTAGGAAGATACACAAAGTCTCAAAAATCACACAGAGCAAGCTTTATGATTTCATCTTTATGACTGAGAGACCGTACTGGATGTGGTAGGACACTCCTGTCTCCCAGCACTAGGGAGGCTGAGGTAGGAGGATCTGGAATTTAAAACAAGTCTAAGCTGCCCCTTATCTCAGATAAATAGATAGATGATAGACAATAGATAGATAGAAGATGATAATTGATAAAAGACGGGTAGGTAGGTAGATATATAGATAAATGGTAAAATGATAAATGGTAGATAACGCTGAGGACTTGACAGGCCTTAGTTGGAGACTATAATTGATTTTCTACATTGGCCCAAGTGCCTGGCAGCATGAGCAGTTTTCCCTGACTCGAAAGCCGGGCTTGGAGGCAGGATGGATACAGTAGGCAGCTGTGTAATCCATTGCCAAGCAACCAAGAGCCTGGGACTCAGCCCCCAGAATAGCCTGCCAGGACTTAGCAGGGAGGCTGCTGTGAGTAGGGTTAGGGTTAGGGGGAAGGTGGGTCGGAAGAGACAGAACCTCCCTTTTCCTGCAGGTTCTGCTACTCCATTACCATTCAAAATTCTTCAGTCTCAGTACTTTAAAAAATAAAATGTGCTTTGATTCTGAAGAGTCTGTGGGTGCAGGGGGGGGGATGCATGTGTGTATGTATGTTCATTTAGGTGCCAAAACATGCATATGTATGGGCTCAAGTTCATGTGTAGGAAGCATGTCGGAAGTCTGTGCATGTGGAATCCAGGAGTTGATATCAGGTGTCTTTCTCTATCGGTCTCTGTTGCAATTTGAGATAGCATGTTTCACTGAGCTCGATAAAGGTAGATAACCCAGCCATCAAAACCCAGGGGTCCTTCTGCCTCCCCTTCCCCAGTGTTAGGACTACAGGCAAGTACTTGCATACTTAAATTTAACTTGGTACTAGGGATCCAAACTCAGGTTCTCACAATACTCACAGTTAAGTCATAAGCATTTTCCCCACTGAATTATATCCAACCCCCCTATTATTGTGACTGGTCAGGCAGTTCCATAGGCCCCTCCCCTTGAGTGGGAGGTGTCTCTAGCCAGAGCCCAAACCTAGGAGCTAAAACTGATTGGTCAGATACAGACCAATCAGATGTCTCTCTGACTCACCTGGGGGAACTTAAAATTAACTTCCCTAGGACAAAGGTCCCTCTCTTCCCCACATGGCAGACCAGCAAAAAGACTTCTAAATCTCCAGGCCTTAGATAGATAAGGCCTTCCCCTAATGGCTAATGGCTGGGGTAAGGGAAAGTTCCAGATTTTTCCCACATGAACCTTTCCTTTTCATGATGGGAGCCTTCTGTTGTTATCTTTTCTGCTCCTTGTTTAGCTAATCAGCATAAGTTCTGTTAAACTCCCCACGTTTTTCTCCCCACATTGGTGGCTAGGCAACTCTGTAACTCCCCATGTTCCCTTAAATAATAAAGATTTCTCCCACTATACCTTAATATCTGTTGTTATAATTTTTAATTCTTTTACTTTGTAGACAATAATTCGGGTACTCCTTAAGTTTGGGGGTGCATTGGAATTTTTGCTGGGCATTACCTAAATTCTAACCCCCAGCTCACCTGGCTACATTATGAACAATTTGGAAGTCCAGAGATGGAGATAAGGCAAAGTTTTGTGGAGATTTGGAGCAAGATCTGCCTTTTTCCTGATGGAAGTTTTCAGCCAAGGGGACCCATTTCTCCCCAAAACAATGGCAGCAGTGAGAACCACACATGCTCTTAGCCAGGCTGAGCACCAGACCAGAGAATAACCTTCATGTCCTCATACAAAGATGGTAGAGAGACAAGTGGCATTGGTTCATGCAGGGACACAGAACTGGGAGACATATGCAATAAAGATTCAAGAAGAAAATGTCACAGGTCTGAGATTGATAGTTTTGATTGTGTGATGAATAAATGGTGTCCAGGCCAGGAAAAGCCTCCTGAAGGTTGGGAGGGACCTCACAGGACACCTGGCCAGAGAACAGGGGCTTTTGATTTTGTCAAACACACCAAGATGGCAGAAGGAGGCCGAGTGTCTTAGTCCTATCTAAGGCTCTCCAGAGAGCAACACAAGCCCAGAAGCTTCTACTCCTCAGTGATCCTCAAGGTCACTTAGATAGTTGCATAAATGATCTGTGAGGCAGACAACATTGAATTGCTTCCTGAATCTCAGCACAAAGTGGAAGCAAGGCTTTGGGAATCTGCCCATCCACATAGCCAAAAAAACTTGTGTCCTTGTTACATAGCCCAGAGCAAAAAGTGAGCCTATGAGCTTCGTGTTACCCTTTCTTGACATCAGTATTGGGACTAGTTTTCTGTCTCCTTTAGTAGGAAGGATGAGCCAGTTCCTGGACTCTCTACCTAACCTTGTTTTATGATATTAATTTGGACTTGAGGAACCAGAGAAACGCCATACTGGAGTTAGAAATTTTTTGCAACAAAGTTCTGCTTCATTTGACTGTAGCCTAAACCAGCCTGAATTTCTCTGAGTGTGCTCTACTGCACTCCATGAATCTCCCCACCCTGACTGTGATCATTGTTCCCAGACCATGAGAAGACCCAGGCCTTCCAGAGGAGAAAATGCCAATGGGGCAAAAGAGTTAATGGCTAAAAGTTATAAGAGAATTAACTACAGGGAGGCCAAACATCTGCCCCCCTCAGCAACCAAAGAATCTCAGAACACCTAACAGAAAGAAGTCCTTAAAGATAAGACCATTTATACGAGGGGAGAGGGCTGCCCAGAGAAACAGACAGGACAAACACAGATGCAAAGATGATGGATGAACATGTCTTAAAGGTTCTTATACTTTGGAGAAGTTATGTAGTTATTTTGACTCACATGGAATTTACAGCTAAATGCAATATTTCACCTCTGTAAGTCCTGCCTAATTGCACTCCTGTTTGATAAATTCCTTATTGGAAATGTTCCAAGGTTTTAGAGATTAAAAACCCAACATTTTCCTCTGTTGGCTGCTAATCTCCCGAGCTGTGCATTTTGGGTGAGACAACCACTGGCCAGCTCCTGTGTGCACAGATATAGCTTGCTTTAATTTGGCCTAAATTTGAGTCTGTGGTCTTTTCTTTGCATTTGTGGGTTCAATAGACTGTGCAAGTGAACAAATGAAAGGCCTATTTTAAACATATCATCATTTAAGAGGCTACCTTGTTCACCACTGTCTGTCCAGGCCCACTGTGTGGGAGTCTGGGGAAATCTGCTTCAGCGAGCTTCAGAAATAAATTGTGGGAATTTCCCTACCAGCCTTTCTTTAGCCTTAATTCTCACCATGTATTAAATAACACATATCATGTAGAAGTCTATTTACTTTAGTGAAAGTCCACAGAACAAAAAAATAATAATTCTTAAAAAGGAAAGAAGAAAGGAAGAAGGGAAGAAGGGATGAAAGGAAGAAAAGAAGATAGCTCAGAATTCTTGGACAGTTTGGCCCCGAAAGCACAGTTTCTAGTGTGCTTCATGCCCTGTGTCCATTGTATTGGTCAATGTGTGTCTGGGTTGCTAATGCAGTGAGCTTTCTCCCAGCTTTTGCCACATTAGATCTCATTTTATCTTACCCTTGTCTGAATGGCCTCTTTCTCCTCTCTGACATAATCTAATCTTGGTCTGGTAAGGGTCTGCTGAAACCCCACTCACTGTCACCACGTAGCTGGGCCAACTCCTCCAGACATCCCCCATTGGAGTCACTCAGGAACATGCTTTGCCTCACTTTTCACTTAGCATCTGGCTCTGCACACACCCCTTGGGCCTCACTTATCATGGATGGGATGGTGATCTAAATCTCCAGCTTAGACCTGAGACCTAGATTCTATATCCTGTCCTAATGGTCCTTCATTCTTAAACTCTACCTAGCCCACATCGGTTCAACATCTGGACCTCATACATGGCAGCTCTAACCTTCTAGATAATTCTAGATTCCATACCCCTGCCCTGATGGCCCTGCATTCTCACACTCTACCCAGCCCATGCCAGTTCGACATCTACATCTTATACATGATAGTCCCACCCACCCCTCCAGATACTCTTCCTCAGCCCCTCTCTCTTCCTCACCCTTACCCAAGTGAGACTTTCATTCCACGGATGGGGCTCCTAATGCTCCCTAGCCCTCCTCACCACCACCTGACATCTTATGCTACACTCACAAAGTAGCCTTCTAGGCTTCCTGAGAGCTTTGGGTGAGCTCATGCAGTGAGCTTTCAAAGGTGGAGAATTCAAAAAGGTGAATAAGATTGTTCCTTCTTAAAACCTCTCAATAGCTGTCCAAATAGGTTACTGGATAAACAAAAAGTAATTTAAATTATTTGTGGAGCATGCCAGGGCCTTTGGTCACGGAATATGAATGGCTTTATGTGAGTAGCTGACGAATTGAACCTGGGCCAGTATATTTTAAAATGTGTTAACACAAAACTTTGCTATGTATCTGTGGTGGTCATCCATGAATGTGTGAAAAGACACTGCAGGGGCTGGAGCCTTGCCTAGTGGTTAAACACAATTGCTTACAAAGCTTCACGGCTAGGTTTGAGTCCCAGGCAAAACCAGATGCACTAAGTGGCACATGGGTCTGGAGTTTGCAGTAGATCCATATTTTCTCTCTCTCTCTCTCATCTCTCTCTCTCTCTTTCTCTCTCTCTCTCCAAATAAATAAATAAAGTATTTTTAAAAAACCCTGGAAGCTTGTTGCTGGGAGTTCTGATCCAGGGGCTGCTTTATGAAGATACACCATGTGATTTTGATGGCCTGCCTGACTTGGAGATTGACTCTTAAAATAATATGAAAACGTTTTAAATTATATTTTCATTATCCATAATTAGATAGATTTGCATGAGCAAATACTTTGCTGGTATCCCCAATTCACCAATTTCCCTCGTCCCTGTCCCCAATAAGCTGGGTATCCTCCTCCATGGGCAAACTGGATCAGTCCATAGGGCAGGGGATTATGGATAGCCTGAGTCAACCTGGTTCCACCCCTTTTGTATGTTGTTACTGAGGAGGCCATGTCTCTGGGAGTTCTCCCCCACCATGGCTCTTACAATCTTTCTGCCCCCTCTTCCACTCAGTCTCCTGAGTCTTGGTGGGTGAGTATTAAGACTGCTTTATTGTTGAGGTCTTAGGGGCCTCTGTACTTCTTCTTTAGGTTGTGTTGAAAATAGTTTGTGTCTGTCTGTCTGGTTTATCCTGGGTAGACTGATTGGCTGTGGTTATAGGTCTCTTGCTTATCCCACCACTCTGCTGGGTTCCATGTGGATCCTCCATGGTAGGTCTGGGGTGGCTCATCTCTTGCCAGGATATCAGCTATCAGTCTGTGGCTCCTTGGTAGGGTTGGAAAGGCCACAGGTCTCTCACTGCCTTCTGAAAAATACAAACAGCATCTCTATCGGAGAGTGAGATCAGCATATGTTAACTGAGATACACATTTCTGAATTGTCTAGATTCTATTTTGACTAGCCTCTTTGTAATTCACTTGTAAAGTGAATTTCTCTTTGGGGCCCCAAGATTTTGGTTCCCAATGTTTCTCACCCTGAGACCCAATTCCAGTTAAGGGCTCCTTGTCACTGAGTGGAATACTTGGCTAAATTAAAAGCTGTTGATTGCCTCCCCCAGGCGTTGGCACCTTCATTGCTCTCTCCCAGAAGGGAGTGTGTCCAGCTTACTCATGGTGGCAGATTGCATTTTGTGGGGCCTTGCTAAGGGACACGAGGACATAAAGGGTTAACTAAGAGTTGAGACCCTGTGACTCACTGCTGAGACCTGGTAGGTGTTTTGTCACACTCGTTTGATCCTAAAAACCTCCGGCCTCCCTGGCAAGCCACACCAAGCCCTGAATTCTCATCCCAGCTGTGCAGGGAGATGACAGATTCCTCTGAAGCCATCATCATTTTATCCATGTCTAGAATCAAATACTTCCCACCACTCAGGGCTGAGCAAGCCCCTCAACTTATGCAAATAAGGCATTCACAGGTTACTAGCCCCTGCCTATCCACTTGTGAGGTGCCCACAGACAACCCTGCCCCAACCAATCCCCTTGCTATGCCCCTGCCTCTAATTTTCCTGGCTTCTCCTCTCTATAAATATGACCTCTCCACATACAATAAACAATATCTCCCATTCCACTCAAGATAGCTGTATCCCGAGAGTTTTTTTCTCTCTCTGGCTGGCATCCTGTCTACCCAACTCCACGGACAAGTGGGGAGTCCCCCGACTCCCTCCCTAATTCAACTATGGACCAGCAACCAGTGAAGCACGGCATCTGCAGCCCTCAGACTCTGCTGTGACTCACCGCATCTGTGGAAAAGAAACGACAGCATTTCATATCAGTGGTCTCTGTTTACTCCAGCTGTCATTGACCGGCTTCCCCTGGCAGCTTATGTAGTGCCTTCCAGCACTGCACTAACTACCATCTGGGGGCTGGTTAACATTCTGGGCCTCGCAGGGTCTCTCTGTGCTGATAGATGGCTTTCTGTGGTTTCTTCAGCAATTGGATCTTACCTCAGGCCTGGGAGGGGGGGTATTCAAGAGCTTTGACAGAATCCTTCCTGTATTATTTTTGGGACCTCATGGGTCAGTTTGGTCCATAGCTCAGTGAGGGAAGAAGCCAGTGACTGGGACAAGGAGTTGTGGGTCTCATCAATTTTTCATGGGCTTAGACTCTCTCCCCTTCTCTTCACGGCCCCTCTTGCCAGAAGATGACCACTTCTTCCTCATTACATTACAGGGGGAAGGGGGAGACTTAATCATTAAGCTAAACCAATAATGATTTGAAATCACAAAATCCTTACTTGCATAATAACATGAAAACTTTGAAACTGACCCTGAAGGTGGCATGCGACTCATAACTTACACAAGATCCTGTGTGGCCAATTCTATTCGACTCCTGCCTTAGAGTTGACCTCCAAACTCTTTATCCCAGGGATTCCCACCAAACCACCTGCTCCCCCTCCTGACCAGGCTCAGTCCTTCCTCTATGCTGATGACTGTTGGCAGTTGAAGACTCCTGATGTCACCAGCTCTCCCCATTTCTGGAAAGTTCATGAACAAAAACTGCTGATGGTGAAAAGGTGGCTACATTAGGCAGTGGTTGGGAGATTCTGGTGGATCTGATACCTGCACAAACAATGTAGATTTTGTTAGAAGGGTACTGTGTGAGTCTAAGAAAATCAGACAGAAAGCAGAAGGCAGGAAAAGGAGGAATATAAAATATTCCATTGGTTGAGGGTTTGAGTTTGCAAAGATGGAATGTTCTAGAGGCAGCTGGTGGAAATGAGTACACAATCATGTGAATGTGCCACTGGACCACACACTGAAAACTAGCTAAAATTATAACCTTTGTATTATGAACATTCAACAATAGTAGACCACAAAACAAGATTTCCTGCTGTCCTGGAAGATAGTCCCAAATCTTTGGTAGGTTATCTGAGCATAATGATAACCCCTTATACCCTCCTGCACACACATGCAAGCACACACACACACACACACACACACACACCTGCTGCCATCTCTCATCAGCTACCCCTCTGATGTCTAGCTGTCACTGTGATGCAACTATGTCAGTACCTGGAATGGCATGTGATTATAGGTTCTGTTCTGCTTAGAATACCCAACTTCTCCCTCTCCCTTTATCAGCACTCTTTTTATTATTGATATCTTTATTATCCTCAATAAGATACATTGTATAAGTAAATCTTATGATGGAACCCCCATTTCCCTCCTCCCTGTCCCCAACCCACTCGGGGCCCCAGATAGCTCTGACTCATCTTTTAAACCTCAGCTCTTAAGCAACGTCTCTCAAACCCAGGTAAGGCTGGTGTCCTTTGTCTTCTACAAATGTTGCATGTGCTCCTTTGCCAAAGGACTGAACAGCTGAAAATTACCTAATGTTTGGGAGCTGTTCCCCAGTTACAATGGCTGTCATCAAGAAAACTGATAACAAATGCTGATGATGATGTGGAGAGAGAGGAACTATTATTCACTGCTGGTGGAAATGCAAACTGGCACAGCCATTATGGAAGTCAGAAAGCAAGCATCTCAAAAACTTAGAACTGTCCTAAAAACCCATCTGTGCCTCTCTGGCATATACACTAAGGACTCTCCACACACTACTAGAGATTCTTACACATCGATGCTTATTACTGGCCTATTTACAATAGGTAAAAATTGGAATCAGCCTAGATGCCCATCAACAGAAAAATGGATAATGAAACCATGGTATACAATTGTTGTACACATGGATTTCTCTTCAGCAGTCGGGAAAAATGGAATTATTAAATTTTAAGGAAATTGGATGTACCTGGAAAGAATTATGTGACCCAAACCAAAATCTATATGTCAATCCTAGCTTGCAATGTCTATCAGTATGCATGTATAAAGGACAGTAAAACCTATGAAGATAGAATGGTAACCAAGAGTGAGTATAGAGATGAGAAGAGAGAGACCACACATGTTACATGTAAGCAGAATGGGGGTATTTATCAGCTTGCATATTAGTTTAGAGAGAGTTATTGAGTAGAGGAGGGTGGTCAAGAATCAACTAAAACGATGTGTTTTAGAAAATGCCGGAATGAAAGATACATAAATCTCTGTATGCCAACTAAAATAAATGAAAATAAAAAGAACAATTACATTTGTTCTGTCCATAATTAGTCTGGCACAGCACAGACCAACACTTGGCAGCCTGTTTGTGAATGCATACAATAGAGACATAATTCTGTATCTCAGATTCCAAGCCCCTCATCTAAACCTTTCACCTGCAGATGACTGCTTGGGGTTAGGATATAGAACAAAGGTGGCCCTAGGAAAAGAGAGCAGAGAAGATCCATTCTACTCACACCAAAGAACCCACAAAGTGCTGTGACCCAAGAAATGGCCACAGAGCTACGCCCTCTCCAGCCTCTGTTCCACCTAGCTAAACATGGGCAGGGCCAGGGCACCCAACCTCTTCACTTCCTCCAGATAATTGCTATCCTGCTTTGGTATTACTTCTGCAAACCTTCAGACAGACGATCTGAGCTTGCTCATGACAAGCCTTATGTTGTCTATTATCGATGCCTTCAAAGAGGAGAGAGACTCAACAGGCTTAGCAAATCCCCAAGTGTCATGTCGTGTGTGCCAGAAGAGAACAATGTTTTCATCCATCAAAACCCATGATATCTCAGCACTGGCTCCTCAGACTTTGAGGATATGACACACAGGTGTTTCATGTCTCTGTAATTTCCTGCTCACCTTCATATGAATGTCACTTCCTTCAAAGTGCTCTTCCCAGATCTCACAAGAGCAAGTCACTCCTCTCTCCCAATTTCTCAAGTAAAAACCAGCATTTGGCCCAGCATGGGCATAACTAGCTGCTAATTTCACTGATGTCCTGAGCCTAGGAGCCCCAGATCCATATTCCTCATTGCTTCCCTGATATCCCACACAGGCTTTTCTACAGATGATGGTTCTTGATGATATTGGTTGAATCAATAAATCAAGGGTTAATATCCCTAGCCCATGGGTGCCTATCTCTTCTTTGAACACATAACCCACTTCACAAGTTGTTATAGAGCTGGAACTAAGAAGAATGTTTTGTTAATTAAAAGTAGAACTGACAGTAACATTGACAGTCTGTTATGGATTTTGGTGGTGGGTTGTGCAGAGACAGTAGCAGGGCTTGATAACATATATTTATAAATGTACGAAATTCACCTTACCTTTAAAATGCTAAAATTGAAAATATGTGCACTTCAGATCTAGGAAGTAGATTTGAAGATGTGTTAACACAATGTAGCTCCACTATGTAGCTGTGGTGGTCATCCAGGGAATGTGTGAGAAAGACACTGTAGGGGCTGGAGAGATTGCTCAGTGGTTGAAGATAGTTGCTTGCAAAGCTTCACAGCCTCAGTTGGATTCCCCAGTGCCCAGGCAAAGCCAGTTGCACTAAGTGGCACATGTGGCTGGAGTTTGTTTGCAGTGTCAGGAAGCCCTGGTGCACCCATATTCTCTCCCTCCCTCCCTCCCTCCCTCCCTCCCTCTCTCTCTCTCTCTCTCTCTCTCTCTCTCTCTCTCTCTCTCTCTCTCTCTCTCTGTCAAAAAGTAAATGAATATTTTCAAAAAGACAGTGGAACCTTATTACGGGCAGTTCTGATCCAGAAGCTGCTTTTTGAAGAAGCACCATGTGATGTTGATGGCCTGCCTGGCTTGGAGATTGTTTTCTAAAATAAAATAAAATAACATGAAAACTCTGAAACTGACCCTGAAGGTGGCATGTGACTCATAACTTACACAAGATCCTGTGTGGCCATTTTTATCCAACTTCTGCCTTAGAGTTGAGCTCCAAACTCTTTATCCCAGGGATTCGCACCAAACCACCTGCTCCCCCTCCTGACCAGGCTCAGTTCTTCCTCAGTGCTGATGGCTGTTGGCAGTTGAAGACTCCTGATGTCACCAGCTCTCCCCATTTCTGGAAAGTTCATGAACAAAGACTGTTGTTAGTGAAAAGGTGGCTACAGCAGGCAGTGGTTTGGGAGATTCTGGTGGATCTGATACCTGCACATAAAAGTGGGTTTTGCAACCTCCCTGAGGGCTTTGCAGTGCTCACCATCCAAACTCAAAATATATGGAACACAAATCATTCCTGGGGTTTCTGAAATTTTCTAAATACCCTTGTTTCCAACCACATTAACACTGAAAAACACCCTGAAGCCTGGGGCACCTTGATGATACAGTGTGAGTATGGAATATGTCAGAGTTGGTTTCAGTCCTTGTGCTAAAAAGATTAACATAGATACAGATTATATAGATATTTCCACAAAGAAGCACTTAAAAACTAACACTGACAAATGTTCCACTTAATGTAAAACAAAGTCAGATCTCTATAGATCAAGTACTCTGGAGAACTCTATGTGAGCTTAGCTTCTAAGACTGAAAACTAGGGCCAAGGTCAATGGTGAAAAGTGACTTAAGGATTCTCTGGGTGGCATCATCCAACCCTCAGGGCAGGTGGAGCGATCCAATTCCAGTTCTGGGACAGATGAGTAATGGTCTGTTTACTTGGGAAGCTCTATGAAACCTCCCAATGTACTCTTTTAAGTTCATGATGTAATGCTATCAAATATCTTTGTTCTGCAATTATGTTTTATAACTACAAAATATCTGATCATGTATCCCCTTTTTCCACAAAAGTTTATTGGGGAGGTTTAGCATATGGCATGAGTGTATAACAGCTATTTAGGCTGGGATGAGGAAATGCCAAGACTGGATGGTGCTTTGTGGGACCCCTAAGTCTTATAGAAAACAGAAACTCCTTAAAATAGCCTCTGGTTAAGTCCCTTCCAGCTCAGTTGCTGTGGTGCTATGATTCTAATTGGCAGTAAGTGGCAACTTTGCAAAGTTGATATCCATGATGGAAGACCTGGCAGGGGTCTGTTCTTATTCCATCTGTCACTGCTTGTAGCTGCTTGCAGGTGATATGACTGTATGTGCACATACTTTACTTAGATGTTTACATACCAGTGAGAGGCATTCAAGGCATTGCACCAATACTGAGAGCACCCAGGGGAGAGAAAGGTAGAAGTGAAGCGTGTCTTCCACCAACCTCTTCACTGTCTCTAAGACTTGCCATTCCAGTGCTCAGTAAGAGCATGTGGGTGTGTAAAGAGAGAGACGGGGTCACTAGTTTGAGCTTTTTCTAGTATCCCTGCTTGGCACATAGCAATCAACATACCAACCTTGTGTTTATTCAGAGTGCATGGAGCGCCTCAGGGTTCCCAACATAATGAATAAATTTGTGCTGATAAATCAGCTGGAATGGAAGATTGTCTATTGTTTCTACCTTTGTGTTTCAGCAAGGGTTTGCAGTGGACTACCAATCTCTCCTGATAGAATCTGCTTCTCTAGAAAAGTTTTGAGGGCATTTGAAAGCACTAAGTGCCCGATGTGTCAGTGCGGGATGGGCTATTTGTGTCCCACCTGTGGGACACTTATATAACATGCTCATGTATGTTAAACATGGCACTGAAACCATGGCAACAGAGATTGCGTCACAGGCTTGTCTGGAGATACTGACCTCAACATGATGCCCGTCATTGGAACAGTCATGTCTGACAGGGACAGGTAATCTCATCCATCACTTTCCCAGCGATGACTGTGTGGGAATCACCTTCATATTGAAGTAGATCTAGAGCAGAGAGAGGGTTAATTTTATGCTGGTGGGCCAAGCATAGAAAGTCACTGGCTCTGAACCCTAGTTGACAGGGGTTTATAGCTGGTACAAAGATTGGATGTGACAATGAGCAGGTTGAACTAAGCAAGTTAGGTCACAAGATGTGTTAGCTGTAACAAAAGATTTCTAGTGGGTTCTGAGAAGTGCAGATGAGCCGCTGAAACCATGAACAAAGGGGTGGCAGCAAGCATTCTCCTTCCCCTCATCTTGTTTCTTGCTTCTGCTCACAGACCTCAGACAGTTGCTGTTTCTGTCTCAGTAATCTTCCAAATTTAAGTAATGTTCCTGTGTATTCCTTTGATAGTGTTTTTCATACATTGTCAACATTCCAATATTCCCTTATAATATCAGATACTGTTTCCCACCAAGACAGAATCACATGTCATGGAAGCCTATGTTAAATCTGATTGCAGGCCATGTGGTAGTGAGGGTAGAAAGTACAGCAGAAGAGGTTAGTAGAAAACTTGACTTTCGAAAAGAGGAAGGGGAATATTCATCCGACGGCAATAACTGCCCACCACAGAGTAAGATGGGAAGCTTTGAGGCAGAAGCTACCCCACCTCATCAATTTTCTTTCAAGTTTTATGCAGTATTTGCACCTAGCCCCGTAGTCAATCTCTGCTGATAGATCAACCTTCTTAATAAACTTTAAAATTATTTTCATAATAATCCTTTTGTAATAATTTTCATTCTCATTGTCCCAAGTGGTCAAACCAAACCTCTGTCTCGCCTTCTGAAGACACCCAACCAGCTCGGAGCAACCATTTACCTAACGGCCCTTAAGATGCTTGTCTGTCTTATTTATCACAGCAAGGCAAGTCTGAAGAACATGCCAGAGCTTCTCGTCCTTGGTATAATCCACCCATGGGGCCAGATTCTTTGTCACGGGTAGTGCTGTCTTGGGCATTGTAGGATGTGTCGCCGTGTCCCTGATCCCTACCCAACACATGCAAGTAACACGATCACCCAAACTATGGCAGCCAGAAATCTCTCAGAGAACCACACTGGTTAAAACCAGTGCTTCAGGGATGGAGAGATGGCTCAGCGGTGAAGGCACTTGCCTCCTGTGCCCAAGGCCCTGGGTTCAATTCCCCAGGACCCATATGACCAGACCCACAAGGTGGTGATCCTAGTGTTCTCTCTCTCTCTCTCTCTCTCTCTCTCTCTCTCTCTCTCTCTCTCTCTCTCTCTCTCTCTCTCTCTCTCTCTCTCGTCTCTCTCTGCTTGAACATGAATAAAATAAAAAAAATTAAAAAAAAACCAGTGCTTCAAATGCTGCTTTGCATTCAGCTGGGGTAATTAGTTGTAGATCCTGGGAAAAACCTCCACTTATCCAGAAGGTCCTTCCAGGTGACTATGGAAAGGAGCTATGCAGTTTAAAAATCACATTCGTTGATGGCTCTCTCTAATATGTCTCTCGTCTACCATTAAAAAACCATCCTCAGCTCAGTAGTTGTCACAGGAAGTTTATAATTTATAAGTGAGTAAATAAATGTCAGCATTAGTGACCATATAAACAGGCACATGCTGTTATGCTGTTATTTTCTTTGCACGTGATTCTAAATTTGTACTTTTTGAAGGACAAGCCGGTGAGGTTTATTAGATGTGTACATGTGCTTCCTTGTTAACTTGTGACTAGCAGTTCCTGTCCAAGCAGCACTCCTCGTGAAAAGGCTCCTGTGACTTGCTCCGGCTAAGTTATTCATCCTCACACCATCAGGTACGTCTCATCTGCAGTACTTGGCATCACAATAATTAAGTGGCTTTGCCAGATCTCTCCCTCAGACACTTAGAAAATTCTGAAGCTACATTTGCTGTACTTCTCATTGCAGGGCACAATACCTGACAAAATTCAGTGTGAGAGTTTATTTTAGCTTACAGTTCCGAGTTGTCGTGCATCATGTCAGAAAAGGACTGAAACAGAGATGGCCACTTTCAGCACAGAGAGGAAACCCAACGTAGAGAATGCTGGTGCTCAGCCAGGCCTCGGCTTTACACACAGTGCAGGACCCCAGACTCATGGAATGATGCCACCCACAGTCAAGGTGAATCCGCCCACGTTAATTAATCTAATCAAGAGAATCCCTCACACACATTCCGAAAGGCTGACCTAATTCCTCACAGACCCTGCCATGTTTACAGTATAAACCATTATATTTGTTATGTGAGTAAATATGGCATATATGCGTCACTCTTATTGATGACTATGAAAAATGGTAATAATCTCATGTCCAGGTGGGTGAATGTACTTAAGAGTTCTGCTGGCCATTTTACATTTTTTTGACAAAGATCTGCTTTCTTTGCTATTGAACCAATGAATAACATGGGTCCTTTACACGCACTGGGACATTGTTTAGCTTTTCAAAGTTAGGCAGTTCTAACACTGGCTATCACATAAATGACCCCTGAAGAACTAACCTATGGAAAGTATTTCCGTCACAAAGACACAGGTACTATGTGACTCCAGTCATATAAGCGGTAAGTAATAGATTCAGAGGGACAAAACAAAATAGGGTAATGTTTGCAAGCAGGTGAGGGGAAAGGAGGAAGAGGGAGTTTCGTTTAATAGATCGTATAAGATGTTTGCTTTGCAAGGTGAAAATCGTTCTGGAGAGCTATAGTAAGGGTTATAAAACAGTATGAATGTAATGCCCTTCCAGCAAAGTTAAAAGTGGTTTGAATTGTCAGGTATATGTTACATTTACATTAGATCGAATTAACATTTAGATCGTTTTTCGCACATGCAGATGGTCTATGGGTACGTCTGTAGGGCTTGTACACATACGTATGTATGCAGGCAGAGATTAAAGATCAACATTTTGTGTCTTCCTCAATTGCTCTCTACTTTATTCCTTACAACAGGGTCTCTTGTTGAGCCTAGAGCTCACTGATTCAGCTAGATCTAGCCAGTAAGCCCCAGAAATTTCCTGCCTCTTCCTCTTCAGTACTGCAAAAATTACAGGTGTGCATCACCAAATCTGGTGTCATTTTACCTGGAAACACAGGATTCAAACGGATACTCGTGATTTTGTGCGAGCATTTTACCCACTGAGCCATTTCCCCAGCCCCAAATATTCTTACATTTCGTTGATAGATGCATTTGCAAACTTTCATCCTTTCCTTGTGTCAAAAATCTCTAACATTGTCTCTACTAGATATTTTTAAATAGAAAATACATGTTGTTGACCAGATACTGTCCTACTGAGCATTAGAGTTGACCCCACCTGTCTATAATTACCTAGTAAATTAAATATACATAATGCATTTTACTGTAGAAGGACCCATCCGCACCTTTCCTGTGATTGGAATATTGATGTGCTATGATGTGTTATGAAAGTGAAGTTGATCTGTGGATCTCTAAAGGTGCACACCTGCCAAGTAAGTGGCCCCGTCGGCTAAAGGGCAGGGGTGAGTTGCGTCTCCTTTAAATGTGTGTGCACAGAGACTTACTTTAATACTTTGTGCACAGAGGAAAGCAACGTGCACTGAGAGAAACCAGATGGTTGGAATCTGCATGTCTGTAGGTAAAGGCATGACAGGTAACTTTACGTTGGTGCTATCACTTCCCATTTCACATTTTACAGCACAAATATCGCTTGTATAAAGAAAAACAGAGAAGACATCTAGGATTTTCTAGGATGCTTCTGACTGTGTGGCATTCTTCCTGGGGGGCAGGGGGAGGGGATATGATCACCCTCCTTCCTGCCAGGTGTCCTGACTGGGACAGAGGGTGGGTGGTACTCCCTGCATTGCAATCTGCACCTGCTCCTGAGCAGTTTGTTGCCCTCTGAGGATCTGGGGGTTTCGTCTGGAGAACAGGTGACAATGACTTTCAATGAAAACAGAAAAGTGTTGTTAAGCACTCCTCAGTTATAACCACGAAGACATTAAATCCACAAAGCCCCTAATTGTCACAGTTCCCCATCCCTGTCTAACCAAAGGGCAAGTGAGTGCCTGGCTCAGCTGACCTTGCTTCACTTGGAGGCAGAATAATGCAGTCAGCCTGATTGGGGCTTATTGACTCCCTTCATACTTGGCTGCTCCTGGTCCTGAGGACCCATTCACGCTGCTATTATGCCTGGCTTAGGGAGGTATTTGGTCAGGCAAGGCCCTTCATGATTTTTCCTTCTGGCTCTAAGAAGCCAATTCTAACCTAAAGAATTTAAATTGGCTCTGTGAAAGGCACTCATGTGAGGACTGAGCACCCCAACAACCTGATGAAAGGAATGGGACCCATTTAATCTTTAACAGTTGGGGCCCCAAGGCATAGACTTGTCAGCCTCAGTCCTTCCCACATTCGTCCCCCTCTGCACAGCCATGTCTGACACAGTTAGTTCCAGCTCATAGCGCAGCAGACAGTGTGGACTTTGAGACTTGTCCTAGAGACCAGTGGCCAAGGTCATGGGCTTACAGACTAAACAAGACTGACTCTAATAAGGGACCAAAGAAAAGTGTTAGAAATTCTGCCCACTATTAAGGGATTTATGGAGTCTCAAAAATATCCATGAATTTAAAACTGAAGTTTCTTATTACAGAGGAATGGTTGTGATGCTTGACCACTATAAAATATTTTAACAATATACTTCAAAAAGCAACTGAACTGAGCCGATTACTTCTAGATGTGACCCCACGCAGTGTAAGCACAAGGCTTTGGTCTATTTTCATATCTAGAAATGGGATGGTTGCTGTTGGTTTTAAAATCCAGACAAGTCCCAGGAAGGAGCATGGGGAGTGTTGACAGAAGGCTCAGGGTGCTGTTGTGAAGGTTGTGATGTCACTCATACCCAAAGTATAAGTGGCATTTGGACTAGCCTGTACCAGCTTCCATAACAAACACCAGATGACAGAGGTTATCTTAAACCACAGGACTGTGTTCTCCCAGTTATGGAGGTTGAAAGTCCAAGATGGAAGCTCAGGCTGATTGAGTTTCTGGCACGAGATTTTCTTAAATGATCATCTACTTGGGAATCAGGGTGTCAACATGTGGATTCAAGGACAATGCAGTCGGTCCACAGGAACACTTCCACATATCCATTTCTTCTAAAACTGTTTTGTTTGTTGTTTTAATAGCATAATCCAACCCCTCCCATGGAGACAAATAATCAGGGTCCCACTTAAATCTTTCTAACAACTTGAAGAGAGACAAGTATGCAAAAGACATGCCATTCCTATCGGGAAAAGTGGTCACGATGAGGCATCAGGAAGGGATCAGCCAGTGTGAGGGCAAGAGCTGAAGGTCATGGAAAGATCCAGGGGAGGCAACAGGAAATAGCACAACACACAGGCAGCAGCTGGGAGTGTCTGGAGGGCTCACGTGAACTTGCTCCAGTGCTGGGAGGACCCCATCGCCAATCCTCAAATCTTTCCTAAGTCGAGTAGAAGATTGGGAGGAATGATCTAAAGCACCTGCTCACACAAGACCAAGTATGAACCACGGAAACACGTCATCAGGTGCCTGAAATAAGGAGGAAACTAAGAGTTAGATCAGTAAGAAAAATGAGTTGTGCACATTTTAGCAGTGTAACAGAACAAGAGTTAGGCCTCAGGGAGTGCAGGCTGGACCTTTAGGGCCACTTGGAAGGGCTGATGCCAATTCACGTGGCGAGAGCCAAACAAAAACAGGTGCATGTGGAAGGCATGGGAAGAACACAGGCGTCCCAGGTCTTACACGTCTGCTGTGACTGTCTCGGGAATTTCTCTAACTTCCCAGAAGTGATCCTGCACTCTCCACTGCTCTTCAGTTACTGGAACTTATACCCCTTCCCTTCCATTTAGAGAGTGGTCTCTCCTTGCATTTGATAGGGAAAGATGGATAACACAGAAAGAAACTCCTTGCCTCAACCACGACGCCCTCCTGTCCAACACTGGTGATGCTCATCCTCTTGACAAAAGATAATCCTTCCATTTGCGCCTAGACCATCATCTTTCATGGCCTCAGGGACCTCAGATCCCACTCTGTGCAGCATCTGCGTTCGCCTTTGTTACTGGCTCTTCCTTGGCCACTCCTACTGCCTCTTACACAACGTGTTCATGTCTACTCTTTCCCCCTCCCTCGCTGGCACCACCAATACCTGTAAGAACGAGAGGCATGCCCTGTCTCTAGAGCACTCTTTTCTCTTCAATGGATCAAACTCCCGTTCTTCTTGGAGATCCTTCTCAGAGGCTGAGCCCATGGCCATTGAGAATTGTCCACATTGCACGGGAAGTTTCTGTTGGCAGTGGTTGCTCACCCACCCTGTCATGCTCTTCTGTTCTTGTTGCTGTTGTCACCTCATCACTCACTGTCCTGTCTTGTCTGCTGAACATGTCTCTTCTCTCCCTCCATAAGCCACTGGTGTTAGCTTGGATATTTGCAAACCTCCTTCTGCTAGGTGATCTCATTCACTACTTCAGCTGCACCGAAGCCATGTGATCCGATCAAGTCTAGGTCCAAGTGTATATTCCACCCTGCCCTTAGGATCCAAGAGACCTCATCTGTCTCCACTGGTGTTCACTGGGATATTTTCAAACCTCCTTTTGCTAGGTGATCTCATTCACTACTGAAGCTACTGTAGCAGCAGGCCTGCTCATGTCTTCTTGTGTTCCCCCAGGTCCCCATTGTTGAACCCACGAACGCAAAGGAAAGACCACAGACTCAAATTTAGGCCAAATTAAAGCAAGCTGTATTGGTGCACACAGGAACTGGCCAGTGCCTATCTCGCCCAAAATGCAGTTCTCAGGAGAATAGCAGCAAACAAAGGAAAAAGTGGGGTTTTTATCTCTAAAACTTGGAGCATTTCCAACAAGGAATGTATCCAATAGGAGTGCCATTAGGCAGGACTTACAGAGATGAAATAGTAGAGTTAGCTGTAAATGTTTTGTGAGTCAAAATGACTAGATAACTTCTTCAAAGCACAAGAAACTTTTAAGACATGCTTAACCCTTATCTGTGCAGCTGTGTTTGTCCTATCTGTTAGGCTTTCTGACAGTCTTTGGTTGTTAAGTGGGGAGACTCATGGGAGGGGTAGAGCACACTCACAGAAATTCCAGGCCAGTTTCAGATATGGTCAAATTGAGCAGAACTTTGTTGCAAAATAATTTCTAACTCCAGGATGGCATTTCTCTGGTTCTTCACCCATGACCACTTGCGTGTAAGTCAATTCACCTTGTAGAAGCCAAAACCAGAAGTCAGAGGTCAGTGAAGCCAGTTATCTCATGAATGAGGGCCAGAAGTACAAGAAATGAACATTGTACTAGGGAAGTTTCTGGAGGCTAACCAAGGCAGAGTGCAAACACCCCCACTTCATCTGTCCTTGGCTGCAATCCCTGAGACCAGATCATGTCTGGAGCCAAACCAGCAGCCTCATCTTCTCTGCTCTCCCTTAGCACTTCTCCCTTCTCTGGCTCTACACAGTGTGGCCTTTCACTCTACTTGCCCTGTTGCTATCAGAACCTGAGGGATCCGCTCCTGGATGCATCTTCCAAATGGAGAGGAGGCATAGGGTTTGGAGGACACGGTTTTTTAGATCTGGATCTTGTCTCAAAAAATGCCATCCATCTCCAGCAGTTTCAATTTACTCCTTGCTGGCCTCGGTGACCTGATCACCCTCTTCCTCAAAACACTCATCTGTCTCCTTTGTCATCTTCCCACAACAGGGGATATCTGATGGCAGAAGCCATGCCTTTGTGATCTTTGATGGAAGAAGCAGAAGACACTCTTCTATCTCACTCCATTGTGAAGAAGCTGTGTCTAGTTACATGTGAGCCCTCTGTGCACATATGACTGACAAGGACCTCCTACCCTCTGGCCTGCCCCTGGGCATCTCAGCCTTCACGGTGGTAATACATACTCAGTCTTCTGGGGGGTCCAAGAAATGACTCACACACACACACACACACACACACACACACACACACACACACACACACTGTAAGAGACATGGGGTAACAAGAATGTCCCACAGGAGAATGAATGCTTACTTCTGAGAAGAAGCTAAAATACTATTCAGACAATGGCTGTGGACCTATTGAGAGCTTAAGAACCATGTGCCTTCCAAGTTCAAAGAAGAAATTGTCAATCCTGGAGATCAGGTTTATCTTTTTTTGGGGTATCAATTCTTTTCACTCCTGGAATTCCTGGAAAACTGAAGGTTATATTGTTTCTGGATGGCAGAAATTCCAAGCCATTATCTTTCCTCACCCACAATTCGATTACATAGATACATAATGCTCTCTATATTTTTCAGATGAAAAGCACCACAGAGTCAAAAGTTTAAATAAACTGTATAAATTCGCACAGTGAGTACATAGAAAACCTGATTTAATCACCTGGAGAGGCTGTCTCCTTCATTTATGTTAAATGCCCCCCTGGGGTGATGAGGATACCCACAGTGAAGAGAGATGAAGGAAGCATACACTGTGTCTGAGACCTTCCTTGCTGCACAGCCCTCAAGTTTTCTGAAAGGACGTCTTTAAGAATTTTCTGGCAGTATCATCCTACAGAGCAGCTACAGGCCAAGGTTTGGCACCAGAACTCCTGACCTTTGGAGGCTATCACCTCCCATCAAGATGTCACCATCAGAACTCCAACCCAACTTAATCCGAAATCATGTCTGCTCATGCGTTCCCTGTCCCCTGTTGTCTGTGAGAGCGAGAGGCATGCCCTCTCTCTGGAGCACTGTTTTCTCACTTAGAGCCAGTGAGACTTAAGGCTCCTGTTTCACTGCAACCCACGCCATGGAAGACTTCTGTCACAGAGCACTGCTCAAGTACATGTACATGAGTTGATGACCTTGAATACAGTAAATTCCAATTTCTTATTATCCACACCAAATCTCCCTGTCAGATTGGCATCTGGACTTGAGCCAAGGCTGGAAGGGAGACCATGGCTGAAGCTGGCCTTGAGAGAGTAGTGCATGAGATCTTTCTCTAGAGAGACATGGGCATACTTCTATTCATATATGGCATAGATGACAGACCAAAGCCTGCTTGTTCCAAAAACAGTCTTAGTGAGCCAATTAATTCAGTGGAGTTACTTACAGAGCATGGGCAAGGGCTTTCTTACAAGAGTGTGGAGGCCCAAAGCCGCTAGAACATAAAGAAGTACCCAAGCATGGGTAACGACCACTTGTAGCTGAATAGATGGATCTCACTGTGTAGGCATTCCTCCTGTGGATGCTCCACTCTCAGTCCAAGGGCAAAGGGTTACTTACAGGAGTGTTGAGGCCCCAAAGCAGTTGCAACCTGATAAGCCAGCATGGATGACACCTTCCCAGCTGCTTAGATGGTGCTCCCTTTCCCTTGATCTTCTTCCCCGAGGCCTTGAGACCTCATGCACTGTTACACACAGCTGGTGCAGGGGGCACCCGAGATCTTCTATGAGGGTATGTTGACCTTTCCCACTACCTTCCTTCTATGGGGGAATGCAAATAGACCCACTCTCAAGTATCTCTCCTGAGTGGTCTCAGCTACTTTGGATAAAGCTGCAGTTCCGAGGACTAGCTAAACAACACAGATAAATTTCTTTTTCGCTCCCACTCCATCTCTCTTCAGCCCTCTCTCTGAAGGTATCAAACCTGACTTGGGGTAGAATAGAATTCTGCTCTTCTGGTGTCGCTTGCATGGTGGCTGCAGCCTGGGCTCATCCGTTGTATTGGGGAGGGGGTCTTCCAATCCTTCTGATCTCAACTCCATCAGCAATCTAAGGTCTCGTGATCCTCAAAGAGAATTCAAATGGGGCACAACAATAAAACAAGCAGTTACGAGTTAATCAGAGCAAGCAAGAAGCAAGCATATACTCTTCAGAATGAGAGCAGACCAAACTGAGCAGCAGTGGTCCAGTAGGCATCGGGCTTGCATTACTCCTCGTCTTATCTCCTGCCCTGTGCCTTCTCCCAGGGAGGGCCGTTCTAGGAAAGGGATACATTCTTGGAAGTTGTTTTGCTCCAGAATTCAGTCTAAGTAAATGTATAAAATGCAGAAAGATGAATAGTTGTTTTAGTACCTCAAAAGGTAACCAGTGAGAAGGGTGACATTCTTCTTTGCATGCTCCCCTGGAGAGAAAGTCCCTGAAGCCAGTTTCAGCTGACCAGGCTAGTCACCAACCCCACCTATTTTTTGTTCTTTGTGTACTGTTTTTTTTTTTGGGGGGGTACACTCTTCAACCTTTCTGCAGTTAACATTCTGACTAACACTATTCAGCCTGATGGCACAGGTTGGACACTCTTTTTGGTAGCTGATCCTCAAACCTAGTTCTTCAGCCCTTTCAAAGATTCTGTGAGCTGCTCCGGTATCTTCTTTTTAAATTAAATCTTCAGGTTTTCCCAAACGGAAAAATTGGTAATACACAAAGTCTTTCTAGTAAAAAGACAATTTTTCTCCTTAGGAAACTAAAAGCCTGTGGCAGTACAACAGTAGGTAAAACAATGCTACCAAAGTCGGCAAATCCAGAGTACATTTTTAACAAGTGATGAAATAGTTTAATTAAAGAAATAGACATTTTTTTCTGATGCAGCTATTTAAAAACAAAGTTAAAATAACCCGAATACTCCTTTTAAATCCAATTATGGAAATTAAAAATATAGCAGATGGTTCACTAAAATTCCTAATTATTATAATGCAACATTTATTTTATGAAATGGTACACTGATGCTGAGTCCTGTTTGTTTTGGGTGCACTGGTTTTGAATAGACAATTGGCCAAAGTCCCTAACTGTTCCTTGCAAACACCTGTCTTAATAATGCACAGCAGAAGCTGTAAATTGCTCACAGTTTCCCTGGATTGGTTCCTCAGTGGGAAAGCTCCTCATAAGGAAAGAAATGAGAAGTCGGCCTCCACCCAATGAGCAATTTCATCTCTGAAATCAGGAGATGGTGAGTTTTGAGTCTCTGAGAGCCAGGGATCTACCTGGTTAGGTGCGTGAGTTTCCTCTCTGAATTCTTGCAACAGGAGAGATTCCAGAGTAGGCTTTGGAAGAGACCCCAGCCTGAAACAAAACCAGAACAAGCCTGGCAGGAGGTGCCTGTCCCCACTTTCCAGTCTGAGAGCAAACTTCAGCTGCTGCTGGGGAGAGGTGATGTGCCTACAGGACCTGGAGGTTACTCATAACAAACGACATGAAGTCTAGTTATTGGAACTTCACTCTGGATTGCGACACTTCCTTCAGCTTATTTATGAGCTAGGCAATCCAGCGTCCCTATAAATATGAGCACACCCGGGTCTGTCAGGATTGCCTCTGTCAGCTCAGCTCAAGAGTCTCTCATTGTCTCTGCACTCTGGACCCAGCCTACAGCCATCATGAAAACTCATTACTGTCTGATGGTGATATTGTGCTTCCTCTTCTCCCAGATGAACTCAGGTAAGCATTGGGACCTTCTGAAGCAGCCACCTGGGGTTAAGGAGAGGAGAAAACGGCTGCTCCTTTTTTTGTGAGCCTGGTGAGAAGAGACATCCTGTAGCAAGAAGTCTCAGCAGCTGTCAAAGCCTGAAAGGTGTGTCCTGGGAACATAAAACGAGCCTGCCAAACACTCAGGGCTAGTCATGGGCGTCTTCAAGTCTATTCCCTTGTCCAGGGACCTAGGACGTGTCCTGTATGGAAGCCTGATTCTCCTGAACACTGAGAGACCAGCTTTCAATCTAGAGAGAGGCACCAGCTTCACCCTGCTGCCTGCTGGGGCCTCTCTGAGTCTTCCGCCCTAGGACTGTGCACTGTCCCTCCTGCCAGACCAGCCCAGCCAGTCGCAGGTTCCCAGCACACCAGGCATGTAGGCAGTTAGGAAATGACCAGAGACTTTTCAAATGCCCTGGAAGACATATGGGACAAACAGGAGGGGTTTCAGGCTAGAGGTCACAGCTTCTCAGGAGCAAAGCATCCTGTCCCATGGGTGGGACTCTGAAACACTGCTGAAGGATACAGTTTTTCCTAGCTCTCTGTCTCTCCAGGTAAATTTAGGTCACATATTTCTGATTCTTAATTTCCTTATTTACATCATGATGGATCCAGAGACAGAATTTTAGCTGGAAAATTCACTGGAAATTGTTTTATTATTTTTTTCCAGGCTATCATGCTATTCCTTAGAGGTATCTAGTTGGATATAATTATTCCTCAATTTCCCATTTTAAACATGAGTTTAAAATGTAGCATTTTTAAAATACAGTTTACATGATGAGGTTGTGGATTATTGGTGAGTTAGAGAAATATATATATATTTAAGGCACACACTGTTTCATTTCATTCCTGTTTCAGTGTGTGTGTGTGTGTGTGTGTGTGTGTGTGTGTGTGTTCATGAATAAGGAGAAACTTCCTTCCTGTGGTCAAAATTCAAGGAAATTTAAAGGCATATTTTACAACATGAAGAATTTTTATTTTTTAAAATGTATTTTATTTATTTGTAAGCAAAGAGATAGATAGAGAGGGGGGAGAGAGAATGGGCATGCCAGGGCCTCTAGCCACTGCAAACAAACTCCAGATATATTTGCCATTTTGTGTACCTGGCTTATGTGGGCATACTGGGGAACTGAACCCATGTCCTTAGGCACTGGGAGGCAAGTGCCTTAACTGCTGAGTCATCTCTTCAACCCAAGAATTTTTACCTTAGTCTACTATTCACAGTATGATCCTGATCAGCTTATCCACTCTCTAGAGATAGGCCAGTCTCCTGAACTTACAGCTGAACTTCCTCATCCTTCATTATAAGACTGGAGTTGGTGTCTGGTGGCACAAAACATTGTCTACACAATCTGCAATTCAGTAATTCTCTAGCCACCCTTCTGAAAGAGCATAAAACACAACCAGCCTACATCACGGCTGGCCCTCAGCTTCTCAGAGGACCTTGAAGTCCAGAGGGCCACTAGGAGCAGCTACTGTCTTGTAGAGTTACATTTTGACAATGCCACAGAGGGCATCTGTGTGCTGGTCTGACCTCTCCGTTCTGGATAGGGATAAAGAAAAGTCCCCTCATGTGTCTCCAGCACCAGACATGCAGGTTTCCACTGTGTCTCCAGAGCCAGGATCCATGGAGTTTTGCATGTGCCCTGCTCCACTTTGAAGACATGGACTTTGGGATCTCCTCCTTTGCTTTGCTTTTGTGTGTGTGTGTGTGTGTGTGTGTGTGTGTGTGTGTGTGTGTAAGACTAAGGTACAGATGGCAAATGAAAAGTATGTACATTTGCGGCAAACAAAATAATGTTCTAAAATCTTCGCATACTACGATGTGGCTGTCAGGCTAGTAAGTGTGTTCATTACATCACGTGCTTGCTGTTGTTCTCAGTGTTGTTCCATCCACACTGCTCCCAGGTCTACCCTGCTTGCCAGTCTCAGAGTTTAATGTGCGGGGCATCAGACACTATTTCTGGAAGGTTGTGCTAGCCAGATTCCATGCCCTGCTTTCTAGTGGAATCATTAGACCTTGCCTCATCCAACGTTGGCATTTCACACAGGACCCCACATCAGGTATTCAAGACTAGACCTTCTAATAGAACAGTTTTCTTTCCTGTCAGATGATGAAATAGGTTCTCCACTGTCACTACAAATAGTCTGTGACTACTGCAAGGGGTCAATATATCAAGGTCATCCAGCTGAGGTACTTGGAAATCAAGGGAGTTTGAGGCTTTCCATGGGCTGATTGAGCAAATACTTAGTGAGAAAATTCCATATGCAGGTAGGTGTTGCACTGGGATGGGGGAAGGTACAGGTGTGCAAACCCTCCAGACCTTCCAAAATTAAAATTAAAAATCAGTTATGTACCTGATAAGCTAACTATACCTTTACTGAGAAAGGCTGTTGAGCTCAGGTACCAAGAGAGCTTATAAAAAGGGTGTCCTAGTCAGCCACATGGCACTGGGATTAATCTCCAAACCAGGCACAGTTTTGGGAGGAAAGTCTTTATTGAAGTTTTAGATCCAGGGGAAGTTCCCTAATGGCTAAAGAGGCTGCCACCCTTTCACAGGACCAAGCAGAGAGAGAAACCCATCACCAGTGTCGCAGTCAGCCACACACCGCTGGGATGAATCTTCAAGCCAGGCACAATTTGGGGGAGGAAAGTATTTATTTAAACTACAGATTGTGGGGAATCCGTAACAACAAAAGAGGCTGGCCCTCTTCCACAGTTCCAAGCAGAGAGAAAAACCCATCACCTACACCACACACAGAACAGCAAACAGGCAGGTGGGGCCAAAGAGAATTTCTTTCCCTTTATATAGCCTTAGGGTTACAACCCTATCCCAGACTTAATGACTTCCTGGGTTTCTGGAATTTCCTTCCTGCACTGCCCACACAGGAAAGGATGTTTACTTCTAGCTTCTTTGAGCTTCCTTACATCCTGGCCCCTACTGAGAGGCTGCTTTCCTGTAAACATCCTCAGAGACCCACCCAAGATGACTTGAAAGGTCAAGTTGACATCAAAACTCAACCATCACAACCAGCAACTCCAAAAGCAAGCGAGCACACTCAATCTCACACACAGCAGGAATTCCAAGCTTGAGCTAAGACTGCTCTTTGCATGTGTATAGCTGGAATTCCAGACACACCTCAGGGCTGGACCCTAGGATCTGGCCAAGGTGACACACCCTCCAGGCAGGCAGCTGGAGAAAAACTTTAATAAACTTTTGAATCTATTGGGGGGGTACCCTTTCAAACTACAACAAAAGGGTTTACCTGCTTTGAGGCTTTAAGACTTTTCTGAGGAGCTTGAGGTAGAAGGAGAAATGGAAGTCATTTTGTGAGCTAGGTATTTAAAAAACATTGATTCCTTCCCTACATTTAATAATGGAGATGTGATATAACATTTATATTTTGTCTTATCCTGAAAACACAGAGCTGTAGCAATGTTCCCATCGGGCCTCTGCGAGTGGGCTTAGCTAGTCAGGGGCTACTCCTCCAGTCAGAGACTCCTCCTCAACATCTCTGCAGCTGCACCACTCCTCAGCCATTCCCACTGGACACCAAGCTGTGAGATGCCTGCCTGCTGAGGGCATGGAATGTGACAGGAAAGAGACAGACAACAAAAACAGCAAAGACAAGAAGAAAAAAAAATACAACAATTTAATTTAGTCTTCCTAATTTTCCTAAGAAAATAGAACATTGATATATACATTCCCTGGATCACATGACAGGTGGTTAGCAGCTAAAGGACTCAATCCAGTCCATCAGCTCTCATATGGCCCATAGGGACTCTCAAGGTATAAGGTGATACAGGTGCTGTGAGGAGGCACTGAAGAAGAAACAGGATTCCCAAGAGCAAAAGCAGGGGTCCTGTCACCGGGCTTCTCTGTGTCACATGATGACCAGGAGCATCCCTGATGTCTGCCTCCAGATGCGAGGGTGCGCTCCTGCCTTAGCTACTTTTCATATTTCTGTGCCAGAATGATTGATAGAATGAGTTAAAAGGGGGAGGGATGTTTATACTCCTAATTCCAGAGGAATCGGTGTCCAGGCATGATGGGGAGAGTGCAGCAGGGAAACCAGGGAAGGAGACTCTGGCACTCAGTTGGCGTTCTCCTTTCTCTTATTCCATGCAGGTTCCCAGCGCATGGGACAGAGCCACCCCTCTCAGGGGAGGTTTTAAACTCTCCGTTAGACAGCTCTGGAAGCACCCTCCCAGACATGCCCAGAGACATGGCTCATCAATTTCTAGGTGATTCTAAATGCAATCTAGTTATAGTGGAGATCCACCAACCTATGATGGTAGTGCCTCCAAATATAGCCAATGTCCACTCCCTTCAGAGACCCGCAGTTCTAATCTATAGCAGTGGGATGAATAGCATAAACAGAGCCCTCAACGCCAATTTGCTTTGTTGAGGAGGTGCGATGGCTAATCTCTAGTCCTCAGTTTGACAGGATTTCGAATCACCATGGAAACAAATAGCAGGCAATTCCTGAAAGATTCTGTCAATTAGGTTACTTGAGATAGAAGGGCCTATCTTAACTCTAGCTGGCTTCATACCATGGGCTGGGGTCCTGGACAGAATAAAAATGAGAGATGTGGGGTGATTAACACCCTTAATCCCAGCACTCAGGAAGCAGAGGTAGGAGGATCACTGTGATGTCAAGGCCATAGTGAATTCCAGGTCAACCTGGCCTAGACTGGGACCCTACCTCAAACAGACAAAATTAAATTAAAAAATTAAAATAAGATACATTAGAGAGCTGGCCGAACAGCAACATTCATCTCTCTCATACTCTCTCTGCTCTGTCTCTCTGCTTCCTCATTGTAGACTTAATATGACCAGCTGCTTCAAGCTCCTTCTGCCGTGCCTCCCCCACCATGATGGGCTCTAACCTTGAGCTGTGAGCCCAAATAAACCCTTTCTATCAGTGTCCTAAACTAAACAAAATATATAAAGCATTCCATATCTCTTTATCCTATTCTTGTGTAGATACTTTTTTGGTGTGGTTGGCCTACTTAGTGCCATTTGAAGACACCTTCGAGAATTTGGCTGAAAGAGGTTTGGCTATGATACGGATAACTGATTCAATCTCTGTGTCTCTGTTGCCCTGTCTGCAAATTAAGTGAAAGCATTATATTCCTTGGAGGAATAAGTTGAACTATGAAAGTATTAGTAGAATGGGAAAGAGAAAATGTCCAGCCTCAAGAGATAAGAATTGGGAGAACTCTGACACCTGA
The DNA here is from genome assembly GCA_004024765.1 of Zapus hudsonius. NCBI lineage: Eukaryota > Metazoa > Chordata > Mammalia > Rodentia > Dipodidae > Zapus > Zapus hudsonius. Next base: position 16,572 of record PVHP010004815.1, on the reverse strand, counting down.
GTTTGCTCAGCTGTAAAGCCGAGAATCTGGGAATCAGACAAGTATAGAGGTTTTCCAAGGTCACACAATGGATCAGTTCTAGAATGCAGCTAAAATACCCTGACACTAAGTTCACAGCTATTTCTTCTGTTATTAGTGAGATTATTGAACCTAATGAGAACAATTAGTTGATGCTTTTTAAACATTAATTTGTACTAATTGCAAAATGCAGTGGATTTCACTATGCCATTTTCATGTATATAATGGAATTTAATTATATTTACTCCCTATTTTTCTGTATTATCCAAGTTCCTCCTTTTCTCCTACAATATTCCTCCTAGTTCCCATTTTACTTTCATGTGCTCATGTGCAGGTGTGTGTGTACATGTGTGTGGAGGCCAGCTTTGTTGAGGCGGGGACTCTTACTTGCCTCGAACTTGCTACCCAGGCCAGACTAGACTGGATGGCCAGTGAGCCTTAGGGCTCCCTTATCTCCATTGATCTTCTCTTTGAATCCCACATATGAGAGAACACCTGTGATACTTGGCTACTGAGTTTGATTTACTTAACATGAGGTTCAGCAGTTCCATCCATTTTCCTGCAAATGTCACTATTTTGTTTTCTTTATGGTGAAGTAAAAATCATTGTGTTACCGTATTTTCCTTATCCTTTAATCTACGAAGGACATCTAAGCTGATTCCACATCTTGATGACCACAGTAAACATGGCTGTGCAGGGGTCTGTGTGGTGTGCAGGTGATTTTACATTCCTTCAGGTATATACCCCATGTCAGGAAAGTGGGACAGAAGACAAGGGAGTGCCTTTATTCAGCAAAGAGGGGACAGACTTCTTCTGCGAATGAAGTCATGCCCACCGTGGGGAGTCTTTAGGAGGGTATTTATATTAAAGACCTTTGGTGTGATATGGATTTTACAGATTCAGTTTTCCTAGGCGACCATGTAAATGTAGACTGGGCTGGGGGTCAGGCTCTTTTCAAAAGGGGCTTGTCAGAGATAGCATCCTTCAGATGTGTAAAACATTCTTTCAGGTGCATTGGGGTGTTATAGGAGATAGGATCCTGTGTGAAACATTTTCCCAGGCTCTTTGGGGAGTGTACAGGGAGCTGGGTTTGTCCCTTAACTCCAGACTTCTCTAGAAGGGTCATATGGTATTTCTAGTCTTAGTTTAGTGGGGAACTTCACTATTGATTTTATGGGGGTTATACTAACTCACATTCCTGAGAGCAACTTATATTAGTTCCTCATTCTCTACATCCTCACCATTTTCTTTTTCTCGAGGATAGCCAATCTGAGAACAGTAAGATGGAATTTCAGTGTTGTTTTGATTTACATTTCCCTGATGGCATGCACTTATTGCCCTTTGTTATTTCACTTGAAAAGAATCTGGCCAGTTAATTTATACATTTAGTTACTGGAGTTATTTGCTCTTTTGGTCTTTAATTTTTGATGTTTAATTTGTTGTTATATTTTCAGAATATCACTCCCCTGTCATGTGAAGACCTGCAAAGAGCTGCTGGGGCTCTGCAGGCATTCTTCTCTTCCCCCTGCTGTGTCCTTTGTAATCAAGAAGGTTTTGAATTGCCTGAACTCTCAGGTATCAATTGCTACTTTTGGTTACTTTGCCTGTGCCTTTGTTTATCAGGTTTCTCTTTTCAAAGAATCAATTCCTTGTTTATGGATCATTTGTACTGTTTTCTTGGTTTCAGTCTCACTGATTTTAGCTCTGACATTTATTCTTCACCCTTCTACTAATCTTTGGTTTGGCTGTTCTAAAACCTGAAGTGCATCCTCAGTTTTTTATTTCAGGTCAATTTTTTTCTTTTCTTTTTTTTAAAAAATATTTATTTATATTTATTTATTTGCAAGCAGAGAGAGAGAGCGAGAGGTAGAGAGCAAGAGAGCAAGAGCGAGAGAGCGAGAGAGCGAGCGAGAGAGCGAGAGCGAGAGCGAGAGCGAGAGCGAGAGAGAGAGAGAGAGAGAGAGAGAGAGAGAGAGAGAGAGAGCGCACCAGGGTGGCCAGCCACCGCAAATGAACTCCAGAGGCATGTAGTACTTCGTGCATCTGGCTTTACATGGGTGCTGGGGAATCAAGTCAAATCCAGATCCTTAGGCTCTTCAGGCAAGTGCCTTAACTGGTGAGCCATCTCTCCAGCCCTCTTTTATTTTTATCTGGTATATAAATTGTGTGTTATTGTGTGAAATATATGAGGCAGGGTAGAGAAATAAAACTTATACATTTGAATGTATGTGCCAGTGAAAATAAATTATTTTTATTATTTATGTACTTTGCTATATGAGCAAATGGTCTCCTTCTCCTTGTGTTACCCTCTTATATTCCCTCTCTTGTTTCCATTCTACTGAGGGTCATCCTCAGTAGGATTATTGGTATTGACCAAAAAATATTCTATCTATACTGAGCATGAACCTATTAGCAATGTAGAATAATTTTATAGCATGAAGAGAAGTTCAGAGCTACTCACAGCCATATATTGCTCTGAAAATTTACTCCAAGTCATTGCATTGAAAATACATAGACCAATGCTTCTTCTGGTCACATCACTGGTTAACACCTGGGTTGCCAGATTGTAGTGGAAGGGAAATGACGTACCTATGTTGATTCCGCTGGTAATGGATGCCATGTCCACTCCCAATATTCCAATGAAGCCCTCAAAGGTTTGCACCATGGATGTACATGTTATGATTACATGTGTCTTCAATGTACTCTGGCTGACAGAGTAGCTGACCCACTAATTCTTTACAAGTCATTCTAGGAAACCTGATCCTCAGTGGTTCCCTCATCACTCAAGGCACCTTGAAGCACATGAATTTCTGGCAGTACAGGAAAAGGAGAAGGGTCGGGGTTTTTGTTAAGGTCTTGTTTCTTTAACGATTCTTTTTATTTTTTTATTATTTAATGATTTTTTTAAATAAAAGTTTGTACTTAGACCCCCTCAGCCCCACCCAAATTCTGCTGAGGTCCTTCTTCTGTAGGGTTATTGGTATTTATTTTGGGGACCAAGAGGCTTCAGCCACTCTAGTGGGGTAGGGTAAATACAGTGCTTCTGGATATTTCCACCAACCTTGAGGCTCTTACAGCTTTCTGCCTCCTCTTCTGAAATGAGCCTTGTCAAGCAAGATAGGGATCTGGTTATTGTTGCTTTCTCTGTAGTCTCTGGGTCTCTATTTTGATCAGGTTTGAGTGAGGACAGGACCTGGTTTTCAAGCCTGCTAGGAGCAGATTTTGTCACCACTTCCTGTGTGGTGACTTCTCGGTGTGGGAGGATGAGGAGGTGACCCATATCATGGTAGACAGTTGGCTCTCTAGTCTTGATGTATTGGTCTATCCTGCTTCCCCCTGGTATTGCGCATCATTTTAAGTTAGAACAGATTCTCCAACCCAAAGTGAACGAAGTTTGAATAAGTTATTAGAGAGATATGTTAATGTGTGTATCTACTCTTCTTAGTTAAAGAGCAGTGGAGCCAATTGGTTTCCTGCCCTAGGGAGTCTGGGTTGACTCTCAGAGCCAGATATGAGTTCTCTCTCACTGAGCGGTAGGTCCAATAGGAGAGCAGTATGTTCCCCAAATAGCCGATGTGCCATTATTGCACAATTGTATGTTCTGGCTTGGCTTGTAGCCATAAAGCGTCCTGCTTAGAACTGCCTCTACTGCATCCCACAGAGTGTTTCACTTAGTTCTAGGAAGCTTTGAAGCACTCGTTCCCCCATTTCTCAGTGGCCAATCAATACCCACATGTTTGTTTTCTGTATTTTCCCATGCTGTCAATTTTGTAATTTTATTTCATTATGATCTGAAAGATACAATAAATTCTTTCAACTTTTCCAGCCTAGAATGCAATATGTCTTGAAGACAGTTTCACTGACTGCTGAGAAGACTGTATTCTACGACTGTTGGATGGAATAGTCTATTAAAGTCTATTTGATCTATGCTGGAATTTAGCTCTAAAATCTCTTTGTTATTTTTTGTCTATAATGTCTGTCTGTTGATGACAGTAGGATAATGAAGTCATTTAGTACTATTGTGTCTTGATACAGTTATCTCTTTATGGCCAATAGTGTTTGTTTTATGAGATCGGGTCCATCAAATTTTGATACATGAAAGTATAACCATAATAGATTCTTAATTACTCCTTTTATTTTGTTATGCTGACCTTCTTCATCTCTGTGACTAATTTCTATTTTAGGTCTACTATTCGGATATCACTATAGTTACTGCTGCTTACTTTCAGATTATTTACACTTGGAATATCATTTTCCATCCTTTCACTTCCATGAGTGAGTGTCTTGACCACTGACGTGTGAGCTTAGAGAGAGCGAAGACCCGAGATTTTCTAATTAAATCATCCACCTTGGGTGTTTAATTAAAAAGTTAAGAACATTTCTATTTAAGGTTATTATTAAGTTGTGATAATTATTACACTTTTTCAATTCTTTTGAGGACACTGTGTCTTTCTGTCACTTTCAGTCTTTTTCTCTGTATTTTTACCAGCTAAATTATAATATGTCATGAAAAAACTCCTTTTTGGTCACATCTGTCTGTGGTTTGAAGTGTTCCTATCTTGCTCTGTATTTGGGGAAACTTATGTTATAATTCGTAGGTTTTCTATGAATATAACTTGCATCTTAGATTCTTCTACACCAAAGATTCTGAGATTTGACCTGTTGATCACGTCCCAGGTTCTAGAAAATTGTGGTCATGATTGCTTCCCTTTTATTGTTATATGAAAGTAATTATCCTTCAAGTATGGTGTTAATAATTCAAGCCTGGTTTCAATGCTTCAAGCTTGTATTTCAGTCTTTAAGGTTAAATCCCCAACACTCTTTCTCTCATCAATCTACTTTCTAGGTGATGATTTATACTGTTTTTATAATTTGACATATTTTTTCATTTCAAAGTTTTACCTTTTTAAAATACTCTCTTTAAAATTTCTCCTCTACTTTGCTAAATTTCTCATTTCAGTCTTTCATCGATTTCTTTCGTTTCTCTCTTTTGAATCCCCTTTAACCTCATTGAACATTGAAAGACTAGCACTTTGAATTCTTTGTCTGGCATTTTGACCATATGAATGACCTTGGATTCAGTTATTGAACAGGTATGGCATTTTGGGGTAGTCATATTGCATGGCTTTCTTAATTCTTTTTTTTTCTACAATGCAATGTGTGCCTTAGTTGGGGTAGATGATTCTCCCATTTTCAGTTGGGATCTTCTTAGTGACCAGTTTTTCCTTGCCTTCAATTACCAGAACTACTCAAAGGAGACACAGCAGACTGCAGTTACCATAACAACAGTTCAAAAACCCAATATTGGGCAGGGGAGATGGCTCAACAATTAAAGGCACTTTCAAAGCCTGCTGGCCAGGGTTCAATTCCCTAGTACCCATGTAAAACCAGGCTGAAAAAATTGGCCCTTGTTTTGCAACACTGTGTTGTATGTGATAAATATATGCATTTTATTTCTTAATGAAAAATAAACTAAATAATTGAAATAAAATTTTAATGCCTTAAACTGTTATCAATTCAAGACTATAGTTTTAAATTTACTCTTTTTGTATTACACAAATATTTTCTATTTTTGTTAGCTTGTTCTTTGTATGTGGCCCATCTATTTCAGAGAGAATGATGCTAAAATACTCCAAAACCCATGGAATTGACCATTTTATGCATTTAATCATTCACCCCCCTTTTACTTTTCAAAAATACTCTTTTATAAAAAATTGCTCATACAATGTATATACCCATTCATAATAAAGATATTAAAAATATGAGTGAGAGGATATTAGACGATATGGTTAAGAATCTTATTAATCTTGGACTAGAGATATTGCTCAGTGGGTAAAGCACATGGTGTACATGTATGAAGACCTGAGTTTGAATTCTACCTAGGGATTTTAATTGGCCAGATAGCATGTAATTGTCCTCACAATTTTGCTTTTTGTGGTTAGAGAACACTTAAAATGACTCTTGGCAATTTTTAAGAATACTATACCTTGTTATTAACTATGGTCACCATGTAGTACTTGAAAATCTTTTGAATTTAAAAACACTTACAATTTTTAGTTTGTGTCTTAAAAGATGAAAATTGTTGAAATCTACACAGCTCTTTTCTGTAAGACATCATGTTTTAATATGGAAAATACTTCCTCTAAATGTGCTGAGGTGTTTGATGAACTCAAAATTCTGTTCAGTGGAAGAAGATGATCTCACTTCCATATTTTAATATTGAAATGTGTAAGTATGTCAGTCTAGATGTCTTCATAGATAATATTCCAATAAATCCACAAAGGGTATGTATTTATTGAAATCCTTTTATCATCAAAACCTCTTGAATAAGTTGCCTCTTGTGAAGTTTATTTTTCAATGTTGCCTTTTTAGATGCTATAAAAACCGTAATCCAATTGATCACGCCATTAAAGTGGTGCCGTGACATTCTTGTTGCTGGGATAGAATAACCAACAGGAAGCAGCTATGGGAGGAAAGTCCTACGGTTTCAAGGGGAAGCTTTATCCTGCTGGAGATAGCTGGATCACTTCCACACATATCCTCCTCAGCAGAGAGATAGAAAGGCCAGAACTAGCTGGCTCGAAACACACAGTAGACTAGACTCGAGATCCTCCTCCAGTGACACACCTCCTCCAGCACGGCTCCACCTGAGAGGAAGTGAATAGCAGGACTAAACCTGAATACTTGATGGCATAGGAGACACATTCAAACCACCTCAAGTAGCAATGGCAAATTCACCTAAATAAACATATGCTCCATCAAAATATTATTTCTAAACTTAATAGCTTTTCAAGTACAATAAGCAAAATCCAACATTAACATCTGCACACAATTTGACCTCTCACCACCTAATGCTTTGCTGTTTTAGTTTTCTTTTAAAATACAAATGAACTGTAAAACCTTCCTGACACGAAGGTTTCTGTTCTAAAAATTACAAAAATATTTGCAAGTGAAGAAATCTAACACCTTTAAAGTAAAGCCAGTGCTCTTGAAACAGTCTCAATACTCTCAGTGACTCACAGGGTAAGGATGTACAGCCGCTGTCAGTTTACTATGATCAATAATGGGCAAAAATATGCATTCTATTTTGCTGAAAACTTTTTCACTTTCCGCATAACCTTCATTACAAAATGTATTATTGTAATTACACCATATAGCTATATACAAAATATTTGCCAAGTACTCAGATAATTATAGTATTTTTATTTAAAATAATGAAACTCATTAATAGGTATAATTTATTATATGCAATGAAAACTTTTCCAAGTATATTTCAATTTCACACTTTACTGAGAATGTTACACCTAAATTTATTCTGGTATGACCATTGTGAAATAATTTAATAATAATACATATTTCAACTTAATTTATACTCATTCAAATAATATTTCACCTTCAATAAAATGTACTTCCAAAAAAAAAGTTGCCCATTGTCATTGATCCAGGTGCCCCCCCACAAACGAATGAATGTGTTCTGAGTAATCGATCCTCAGCTGATGGCAGTTGGGATTTTACAACCTCAATGGAGCTGTGTTATTGGGAGCGGGCTTATGGGGGTTATAAGCCAGCTTCCCCTTGCCAGTGTTTGACACACCTTCCTGCCACTATTTCCAGCGCTGTGGCGGAGGTGATGCCCACCCTCTGCTCGTGCCATCGTTTCCCCTGTCACGATGGAGTCTCCCTCGAGTCCGTAAGCCAAATAAACCCATTCCTCCACAAGCCACTTTTGTTTGGGTTCTTTCTGTGCAGTAACTAGAAAGCTGATCACAACACCCATGCATCTGGCATTTGCTTGCAGCAATGCATGAAACACACACAAATAAATAAATGAATAAAATATTGGGTCACATTTTTATATCTTTATTATGAATAAGTATATACATTATAGGTAATATCTTAACCAAACCCCTGGTACAAAGACCTCCCCTCCCCTGAGAAGACTTAAAAGTTTCCTTCTTCTAGGTAGACTGAAGGTTGTACTTGAAACCCTGCTGCATTGCTGTATGCTGGTGTTGATGAAATTTTTGGCTAAAAAAGTCCAACAATATTGAAATACTATTTTTAAAATACAAACAGCTACACCCCAAATAAGAATAGAAAAGAAAGGAGATCAGATACCTAACTGATAAATGAGAAATTAGATATTAGTAAAGATGAAATAATAATATGTAATACCAAGAAGTGTGACGAGAAAAGACAAAGAATCAGGAAGGGAAGGAGAAAGGTGTGGAATGAAGGCATGGGACATTCTACTGAGGAAAAAGACAATAAAATCAATGAAGAGCAAGACAAAAACCATAAAAAGGTGTATATTGTCAGTCATGTTCACAAAACCATAACAGATAAATTAATTTTTAAAATATCAGCTGCTGTTTCTTGCTTCCTGAAGATATGGAGAGTGAATATGCCTTTATTTTTGTCCAGTTGTAGTTTTGCAGGAAGTAGTGAATCATTTGCTCTCTGACATCGACTGGTTAAACCAGAAAGAGCTGTTTAAAGGCTCAGCCCCACCCAGCCTTTCCTGCCAGGGCGCTCGCTCACTGGGATGAGTTCCAGCTGTGCAATGCTGTAGGAGCTGCCCTGGGGCTGCTTCCACCCACTTGGTTGTCATGCTGTCTGCACTCAAGAGTGTCCCTCGGGTCCTGAGAATGTAGAATGCAGTCAGTCCTAAGCAGTCTATGCTGGATGGTGAGACAAAGGCACTGAGTGACCCGCTGTCCCTGCTCACAAAGGCCCCTGTCCAACCTACAGCTGGTACTCACAAACAACTAATCTCAGAAATTAGTACCTGAGAAGTATATAAATTAATCAAGCCACAGCGTGGAGAGATAGTTACAACTGAGCTCGTGCCAAGGAGATGTCCATTTCTCATTTGCTTCCATTTTACTGGCTCCATGTGCTCCCAACGCCAAGGGACCTCAGTTCACATGGTACCAACACTCAAGACCTCAAATACTTAATGAGAGAGAGAATCAAAGAGGTAGAGAGCATTAAACTCTGAGCTCCACCTGCTTCTATTTGTGCCTCCTCCACTGATCCAGAAACAGAAAAAAAAGTACACACACACACACGCATATATCCATGCACACATATAAACACATTTGTGTGTGTGTGTGTGTGTACACAATATGTACGGAAAATGAACATTAAACATTTGGAGTTTCTAAATACTTTGAAAAGTTTAGATGACTTTGCTAATCACTTGGAGGCACAGTGTCCTCCTGCAGGGGCATAGTAAGTCTCCCCACATCTCTCTCGCACTGACAGCTCTCAGGTAGAAGTGTGAGCACATAGAGCCATCACTGACAGTGTGGGTAGCAATCGGTTTGAGGGAGAGAGGGAATGGAAGCTGGAGTTCGAAAGCTGGGCCTCACGCCATCGACGGGGTGACCTTGTCCCAACATGCTTCTCCAAGTTGAGGATAGAATAGTGAAATCAGACTTCCTGGCCATCCTCTTCGGTTTCTATGGTCACAGGCCACTGGAGCCTCTTTCCGGTGATGGAAGGTTTCTGTACCTTCCTGTCCATTGTAGGAAACACAGGCAAAAGTGGCTGCTGAGTACTTGCAACACGGTGTTTAAATGTGAACAGGTGCACCTAGCTTGAGGCTACTATCTTGGACGAGACAACTGAACAGTGAACAAAATACTAGCAAGAAGACGTTTTGGTCTTGGTTGGTGGAATACAACTAGAACACTTTTTTTACATTCCAAAAGTAGGAACTTGAACACCTCTTTTGGAGAATAAACAGAATTGGTGGTAAGGTTCAGAAATTAGGTACTAATAAAAAGTCTAAAGTGAAGAAAAGAGTTTTAAACTTAGAAATTACTCAACATAGGGTTACTTTCTGAAAAATTGATTAGGATTAACTCTAAAAGCAGAGAAGGGCTCCTGGATGGAAGTTTCTAAGGGAACAATTTCATCTTTCCATCATGCAAACACAGGACCTTAGGCTTCACTAACTCTTGGGGTAGGGATAGCCTGTGTGTGACTTTGCTCAAACTGACAGAATGAATGTCACAGCCTAGGAGGTTTCAGGAAGAGAAATTTGCTTCCTCTCTCTTCTCGAGCCTGGCACTCTGAGGTTGAGATGGCAGCGATACCTTCTCTTGACTTGAGAGGGTATTTTTCCTTGTGTCAACTGTCTTCTGTGTAATGTCTACTTACAAGGACACCAGTCAGGCCAAATTACAGCCAAGTCTAATGACTTCATTTAACCTTAATTAATTCTAAAAGCCCTGTCTCCAAAAACAATCACACTCTGAGGTACTGGAAGATTAAGTTTCTCATACATGAATTTTCAGTAGATACGAGTCAACCTATAACTCACCAATGTATCCTGACAAAATAATGTCTTCATGGTCATTTATTGGGATACCACACATCAGTTTGCTCCCTACTTGATACTATTGAGGGCTACTCTAGAGTGCCTAGTGATGATATTTTCATGATGCTCAGTGGAGCTCAGGATAAATTTCAATTTCAGAAATATTTTAAATCTTCACATAGTAGCCGTTAATTTTAGCCAAACATCAAGGTTTCAGTGGAATGGAGGTGGAGAAGGTGGGGAACTGGGACCGATCTAACTAAAGGTGTAAAAACACCTTTAGTGTTTTTACTCAGGATGAGTTATAGGTACTGGGATGATAAGAAGGACTAGTAAGTATATGAGGTAAGAAACTTGAGCTGCCTGCTCACTTGAAATTCACTCAGCAAAAAACAAAAACCATAAAATCCATCCTCAGAACCCTGTTGCTCATACTTGACACATAAGCTCTACACAGTGATGATGTCATGAGCTCCAAAGACCCCTTGTGTGCAAATTCTTGGAAGGGAAAATGCTCTCATACATTTTGCAAAGTTGTTGGTCATGTGTTCACCTAATGTTCCTGTGTCTTTGCATCTACAGCCAAAGTCTGAAGTGTGTCTCTTCTCTCCATGCAGGGTCTGGCCTTCTCACAAGTCTTGGACATAGAACAGATCATTACCAGTGCGTCAAGAATAAAGGATTCTGTCTCTATTCCGAGTGCCCCTTGTACTCAAAACACGAAGGCACCTGTTATAAAGGGAAAGCCAACTGTTGTCTGACACAAGCCTGACTGGAATCAAGAAAAAGGAAGCCATGTGAAAGATGCATAATCATTGTTTTAATAAAGGGAAGATTTTTATGAAGACAATCTTCAGACCAAAATGAGTTATGTATCAATTTTAAAAAGTTAAGAAAAAGTTGTAGGCTAGGTTATTTGGTTTGGAAGAACAGATAGGACAGTCTACATCCTGTTTGGCCCAGGCTAGTGATGGCCATAGTTTGAGTGATGTCACTGACTTTAACTTTATCACCAAACCTCATGTGATCCATGCAGATGGCCCACAAGAGGCAGTGAATCCCTGATGAGGCCAGTGGGCACAGCTACGAGGCCTCTTGGTAGTAGATGACCCCTCAGTATCCAGCTCAGTGAGAAGGCCAGGCATGCTGTCTCTTCTTACTGAGGTTGGAGTAGTGGTGGATCAAATTTAGACTTAGAAACTCACTTGTCACCAGAACTTGTCCCTCCAATGTCTCCTCTTCCAGGGCTAGGCTCTGGGTTTATAGATCAGCATTTTTCATTCAGGTGTAATTACATGAGCCAGGGACATATCACAAGGTATTCTCAGGGCTCAGCCACATCTGTGTTTCCGGCCTTCCTACTTTTGCCTGAAGAGTGCTTCTCAAGTGGAGGAAAGCAGGTCTTTTTCACTTCTCCACAATATAGATTCCAGCTTATGGTGGATTTAATGTAAAATGTTAGCCTAAGTTTATTAATTCCCAGATTATGGAGCCTCTTGGGAGGTGGAGCCTTCTTGTATGAGGTCTTTCTCAAGGGATAGGTGTTGGTATGTTATAGCCCTGCCCCACTTGAGGGCACTCAGATCACTCTCTACTGATGAGAAGATGTGCGGTTCAGCTATCCACGATCCTGCTGGCATGCTTTCTCTGCCATGATGAAACTTGAAATCAGTAATAAACCATTCCCTTCCATCACAAGCTTCTTCTGGTCCAGTGTTTGTTCCAGAAACCAGAAGTACATTGTTCCTTTTTCACCTTAATCTGCAACAGCAGCTTCACCCACCATGTCTAGCAATCATAAGCATAAATGATATTCACACAAGATAAAAGCATTTGTTCTCCAGTCCCCAATAATATACTTCTGTGAAATGCCTACTTCAGTTGAGAAGAGTTGAGAGAAAATACTGGTCCAGGTAGGATATTAATGAGAGAGGCCATTTCAGTTACCTAGGCAGGATAGTTTAAATGAGTCTTCCCTAGCCTGAAAACCTACAAGACAAACCAGGAGCATTCTATTCTGAGAAGGAATCCTTTGCTATTGAATTAGCTTGTGCCTTTGGGACCTTCTCAAACCTCTTTCACTGATGACAGGCTATCCTGTACATGCCCAGCAAAGGGGGCTGATGTGGGAGAAAGCAGCCAGCTCACTCATGGTGGGCAAATCAGGACACATGGTGATGTGTTGGGCCACGTTGAGTGGAGAAAGAGTAGCAATGCAAGTTTTCAGCAGTACACAAGTTATGGCCTCAGGAAGAACTGCCCTTCCTTCCATTCAGAGACTTTGGGGTATGTAAGATGGTTTCCATCTGCTAAATGGTTGTGAAACCATGCCTCTCTGTTTTTATGCCTCAAGTATGACTTTTGTTTATTTGACTAAGAAATTATCTGTTCATATGCAAGTCAATAAATATTTTAAAATATAGTCAGCAAGACTCTAAGAACTATTAAAATTTATTTGCATGCCTGAGGGGGCACATGCCTGAGTCTCTTGACACTGCAAGCAAACACCAGACACATGTATCAGATTTTGCATCTGGCTCTACATGGGTGCTGGAGAGCTGAACCCAAGCAAACGGGCTTTGCAAGCAAGCAACTTTAACTGGTGAGCCATCTCCCCAGTTCCAGGATACTGAAGTTTATTGGAAATAAATACCACAACAAATTATTACAATAAAAATAGCAGAGCTTCTTAAAGGAAACATCCATGTAGTAACCTGGAGCAAACTTGATGAAGAGAAGGCTTAACAAACAAAAATTAGGATTGCATCAAACATTCTGAAAGAATACTCCTTGGTCGAATGTTTAGTAACATGAGTACCAACAATACAGACCACTGCTGAGCAGAGATCCTTTCTTTTCTTTCTTTCTTTCTTTCTTTCTTTCTTTCTTTCTTTCTTTCTTTCTTTCTTTCTTTCTTTTTTAATTCTTTTTTTTAATCTATTGTCCATAATGAGTTACAACATTTAGTGGGCAAATGAGTTGTTATCCCCAATTCCCCACTGCCCTCCCCTCCCCCCTCCACTGGATAACCTCCTCCATGGGTCGTCTGGATCAGTCCTTGTGACAGGGGACCATGGAGAGCCTCCTGGCCATGCAGCAGAGATCCTTGCTATGTAGGGTTGTAGTGGCCTTTATTCCAGATTGTTGTACACGGCCTAGTAAAAACGTCTATTGGCTTTATTTTATTTTATTTATTTATTAGAGAGAGAGAAAAAAACAGAGAAAAAAGTAAAGGAGACAAAGACCAGGGCCTCCAGCCACAAACTCCAAAGGCATGCACCACCACCTTGTGCATCTGCCTTTATGCTGGTACTGGGGAATTGAGTTCAGGTCCTTCTGCTTTACAGGCAAGTGCCTTAGCTCTTGAGTCTTCTCTCCAGCCCTCTTTCTAGCTTTTGGACAAGGAACCCTTCTTTCTTGTGTAATTATGTGAGTAGAAATAATGTCAAGATGCATTCCAGATCTACACGTGTGAAGGTCACTTCAACTTGAATTTGCTAGTCTCTGGCAAAAACAATATATCCATCTGATGCTATTATATAACATTTCCCAATTTCTAGTTAAAATTGAAAAATTAACTGATGAGTCATGTATTCTTCTTAGGGGCTACAAGAGAATGATCTGTTTCGTACTCTCAGTAACAAATAGGCAACTGCAAAGTACTTAAGCTAAATAAAATGTTTCGAAAGAAAAATGAAAGAAGAATCATCTCTTCCTAATTTCCTAATCTTATTTATGTTTATGTTTGTTTCTTTTTGGGAGACTCAGCATAACAAATTCCATTTGTCTCCAATGGCTTTCACATTTTTTTTACAGTCCAAGTAAGGAGTGTGCAGGTGACTTGTCACTTTGAGGAACCACACAATTGTCCCTGAGTGGGACCATTCTGATGGTGGTCACAGGGACTCTGCACCCCACTGTAGTCACCACTCCCCCTTCACCCTTGGCCCCTCGCACCCTAGATTCAATGACCTTCCTTCCTTTTAGTTTTCCGCATTCAGTGGCCACGGTTCCCACTGCAAAATCTGACCCACAAAAATGACATAAGGATGCTTATGCCTGTTTGCAGATCCTTTTGTTCTCACAGTTGTGGGAAAAGGACTGTCTTCCGAGCATCCTAGTGTGGATAAGTATGGTGAGGAGAGGAGAGAAGTGCAGCACATTAGAATGACGAAAAGCACTCTCAAATGACTTTAAAAGGAATCCTATTGGGACATCCCAGTCTGCTCTTTTTAGCTTCCTATTTAATCAAACCAGCTGTACATTCGATTAGAGACCTTTAAAAAAACAGAATTTCATCAGTATTATGTCAGCATGTGACAACTACATTGGCTTTGGGGGAGACCAGGCTGCTCTTAGTTTGTGCATAAGGGTTGAAGGCTAATATGTCCTGATGGTCAAAGCTCCCTCCATGGCTGGAAGCAAATGAATATTACAGAGCAGTTCTGCTCTGTGGCTCAAGGGAAGGAGTGAGGAATGTACATGTCCTGCATTGTCCTCACATGAAATTATTTGAAATAAAAATTAAGAAACAGGAGGAATATTCATGCTTAAGATAATAAAACTGAGACAAAAATTAAAATATCATGTAAAATCCTGTCATTTTTAAATTGACTTGGAGCTATGGCTTACTGGTTAAAGCACTTGCCTGCAAAGCCTAACAACCCAGGTTTGATTTCATTTGCAGTGGCTAGAGACCCTGGTACACCATTTTCTGTCCTCACCCCACCTGTCTACCTATCTCTCTTAGCAAATAAATAACAGATAAAATTGAATTAGATTATTGTTATAAAAGTCTGAACTTTTTTCTCTTACCACATACAAGGAAAGAATTTCTAAGATGGGGAGGCTTGTGTTAAGGCTTTGCTCTATTAGAAGCAAGCTGGCCACGTACTGACCTCTCTTCTGCTTTCCGGGAGCCTGGGCAGTTCCTGGGGGTGAGAAGAGTGAGACCTTGAAGAAACCTCAGATAAGTTTGTTGACACTGAACAACCTGGACGTCTGGCCCATGTCTGGGTATTTTGGAAGCTGCCAATAACTGGGCATGAGCCACCTTTGTTCTCAAGTGTTAAAAAAGCCTTGAGAAAGCCTCTTTGCTGCTGCCTTTTCATCCTGCTTTGGACGTCCTGATATTGAATGCCAGGGCTGAAAATGCTGGTGAGGTTTTCTTCCCAGGCTGAAGCTGGTGATGATTGTGTTCCAGGCTGAGCTCCGGTGCTGCTTGAAAATGGCCTAGTGGTAAATTACCCGGGGAGAGTCCCCTAACATCCAGGGACTCCCCTTTTCCCTTTCTTTTTCTTTAATTCTTTCTATTAATAAACTCCTTTCATTATTCTCTAATTCTGGCTCATGAAGTATTCTTCTAGCAGATTGAACTGAGAGTAAAAGTGTGTGCACAGCACAGTAGCTAAAATAATTTGCCGTCGCACCCCTGAGTGTGAATATCACTGAGCCTCTGCTCCTAAAAATCCAATGACCACCAAGTAGTGATGAGCCCCTGGCCCTCAGGTCTCTAAATAAACTTTCACAGCAAAATGAGTCAGGGTCATATAGAGATAGGATCAGTTCCAACCCTCGTGAAAGAGTCTGGCGTGTGTCATTCTGCTAAGGAAGATATCAGTGACTGATTTGGGATGCTACACTGATGGGGAAAACCGCTATCCAGAAATGAGACATTGTTCATCATGGCAGAGACCAATGCTGACAGATATTTGCATCACAGGCAACATGCAAAAATCTATGAATGTAGCGTACATTTTCAAAATCTAATATTGAACATTTGAACTTGATAATGAACCAAATTGTCATTTTACTTTTTTCTTAATGTTTTATTGGCAACCTCCATTCACATACACAATGTGCCTTGAATCATATTCCCTTCCCCCACCCTCCTTTCCCCTTTCCTACATCTCCCCTCTTTTTTTTTTTTTTTTTTAACTTTTTTTTTTTTTTTTTTTTTTTTTTTTTTTTTTTTTTTTTTTTTTTTTAACTTTTTTTTTTATTTTTATTATTTTTTTTTTTATTGTCTATAATGAGTTACAACATTTAGTGGGCAAACAATGAGTTGTTATCCCCAATTCCCTACTGCCCTCCCCTCCCCCCTCCACTGGATAACCTCCAAATGGATCAAAGACCTCAATATCAAGCCTGTAACCCTGAACACCCTGAAAGAAAAAGTAGGAGGAACCCTACATGAGATAGGAATAGGGAATAACTTCCTGAGTAAA
>PVHP010004814.1:8636-68383 GCA_004024765.1 Zapus hudsonius | reverse complement strand
TGTGTGTGTGTGTGTGTGTGTGTGTGTGTGTGTGTGTGTGTGTGTGTAAAACGTCTAAACACTGTTACTACTTACAGGTCTAGGATCACTTCCACAAACCTCATTGCAATTGCATTCATACATGTTTATTATACTGATGCCAAATATGCTTAAAAATACACAAAATGATGTACTTTAACCCTTGAAAGGAATCCACCTAAGCCAAATAATGAGCTAGTGCTCATCTGTCTTAAAGCGATGGAGATTCCCTGTGCTTCGGTGGCTCTGGGAAGACAAGTTATATGCACAGTGAATGATGAGGCTTCATGACTTTTAGAATAGCAATGCCTTCTAGCACTAGGTTTCTGGAAGAAAAGGATGGTTATTCCTCCTTTAATTAGCCTCTTTGTAGAAGGCATCCCTAAATCCCTTCAAGGAACAGAAGAACCAATAAAATCAAGTAAAGAGCTGTAAGAGGTATACTTCCTGTATTGGTAAGAGCCAGGCAGGGCAAGGCAAGAGTCGTGTATGGGACTAATTTAAGAGTGAACCATTAAGACTCTGCTTCACAAGTGGACTCTGATTCATTCCCACATTGCATGGCCTTGAGCAATTTACATAAACTCACCGTGCATCAATTTTCTCAAGTGGAAAAAAATCTGGGGAAGAATGCTTTACATTTCTGTGTTGTAGAAATATTTCATGTGACTACCAGGACAAATTGGCCACCCGAGAAAGAACAATATAAAGTGAGCTTTGCCTAATACCTGGTACAGAGAAGATAACCAGTCTATAAATTCTGACACCATGAATAAAGAAAGCTACTCACATCTGACAGAGGAGATCTCGTTGGCAGATTCTGACTGAAGAATTTTTAAATGTTTCCAAAAGCTGACCCTGAGTGTTTAGTATAATGAGTAAGGGAGCTACATTTTGGATGTCAACGAATAACTCACTATGCCCAAGCTAGTCTTGACAGGGACCATTTAATTTTTCTGATGATTACAGGGTATATGTCATATTAAGATATGCAGGCATGAAAGTCAGGAGAGACTGCTTTCGCCAGCTAAGCCCATCCCTGCTGGTAGGAGGAGGAAGAGAAGAGGATTCAATTCAGACTCTAGATCCATAGACTCCTAAGTACATTTTGGCTGCCACTTGGGTATGTACCACTTTGTAATTTAGCAGATTACTTGTCTAACCAAGAATGTTAATTACCATACAGTACTCCATCACCATGTACAGTCCTGTTTGCAAAAATGCGAATCCATTTATTCATTCACCGTAAGCATAAGGATCACCAACATAAGCAGGTACGCTGCTAGTCACAAGGGGAGGAAAGATGAATATATCCTGCTTATGGACTGAATATTTGTACTTCCTCTCCATTCATGTTGAAATCATGAATTCTAATAGTTTTAGGAGGTGGATACCTTTGGGGTGGAGGCCTCCTAAAAGGAATTCGTGTCCTTATAGAGGCTCCAGAAAGCTGTCTTGTTCCTTCCACCATTCAAGAGCACAACGAGAAGTCACCTTCTATAAGAAAGTGGGCTCTCACCAGACACCAAATCTGTTGTCCAAATCCAAAAACCAATTTGGGATTTTTTACCTTCTGTATTTGTGAAAAAATAGATTTATGATGTTTATAAGCATATTGTCTATGGCATTTTGTTACATCAACTTGAATGCACAGAGATGCTGCTTTTCAGCCTCTATGTCTAGTGAAAAGAAAGGTAGGCTGTCACATTGTTCATTGAGATACAGTAAGTATAGTATTGTAAGCTACATATAGAAGTCAAAAAATCTTGAATGAATAGAATAAGGCTTCAAAGAAGAGGTACATTGGGACTTAGTCTTATTTGGGGGATAGTCTAGCCATAATCAAAGTCTTGTAAAAACAAAGATATACAGAAAAGCTTGATTTTTTGGAGAATTATAAGAAAATCTTTGCGGCTGGCACTGTGCTTTGGGAGTGGGCAATGGAGTGGGAGATGCAGGCTTGAATCGCCCATCCTCTCACAAAGGACATGTGACTTTCAGATGGAGGCCAGCAGGACAACTTTGAAGGACTGATCCTAATATGGAACTCTTGAGAAATCAGAAGAGAAAGCGGTGGATAGCATAAATGCTCAGGGGGTCGTGGGATGGAAGCCAGGATGAGTGGACATAATGTTCACAGTTCAGGGGGACTTTCAGTAATGTGTGTGGGAGGGGGGGTTGTGAAATCATAAATTTAGTAATACTTCACACCAGATAACCCTTAATTGAAGAATTCATTTTTTTTCAGGGTTGAAACACTAAGCCTTCACTCTCTCCCAGGAGGTACAAATATTTTTTTTCCTTTTTCTTTAATTTGGAGAATGTAAGGACTTGGGAGTCAGATGGAGAAAAAATTACTGCCATCAGAATTCAATAACTGTGTGTGTCTTTTCAGACAGGGTCTTATGTATCCCAGGCTGATATCAAACTCACTGTGAGGCTGAGTAGGACCTTAAACTTCTGATCCTCCTACCTCTATCTTAAAGGAGTGTGTCATCATGCCCACCTTTGTTGCTATATTTTTGCATGGAGAAAAGAATACTGGGGGATGAAGACTGAAGGGACAATAGGAAAAAAACAGCATAAATAGGGAATTTTATATAACAATGTAGAAAGTAACAATGCTAACTTAGCATTGCCAGAAGAGAAGTGAGTGCCTTTGAGACTCTTCACCCACATGCTGAGGGCCATACACAGTTAGCAAGTCCTATGACATAACCACTCACCTTCCTTTTGATATCTGTGAACTGGGAGACCATTAAAGACCAATAAAATGAAAGCTCCAGGATATAATAGTAGTGAAGGTCAGTTGTTAGTGGCTGAGGAGAAAAGGAAAAAAAGAGAAAGGTTAATAGTGAATAGGGCACCTAACTGGTAACCCCCAAACATCTCAAGCTCCATGCTGAAAGGTATCATGGTCTTATGCTGTACAGATGCAATTCCTGTCTTAATCTCTCGGGAGATAATGGATCTCAAGGATACTTCTAGTTCACAGCTTGATGACATTATTTTCATTTCATCTCAAATCCAAAAAGCATTAACCAGCATGACCATTTGGGATCCTATTCATTATTCAGTTTAAAAGCAGCATTTATGGTTCTTCATAAAAGTAGCTGCAAAATTCCTTAGGCAATCATTAAAAAAAACTTCTAATGAATAAACAATAAGCATAACCCTAGACAACTATTGTGAGACTCCAAACTACAGGAACAAGGAAGGTAAGTGACAGGAACTAGTTCTAAATGGGTCCATGAGGAATACACTCAAATTCTGCATTAATCAAAAAGCCTTCTTGTCTTTAAAAAGTGTTTAGTACATTGAAAAATTCAAAAAGAATGATGAAAAATATTTATTAAAAGACCAGAGGAACAAGAAGGTTGCCAAGAGATACCCGAGTAGGCAGGTACCCAGCCAAAAAATCCGAGATCCAGCTCCAGTTTCAGAGTTTGGTATTAAGTTTACCTACTTGTAGGAAGATGGAGGGTATGTGGAATACCTGTTCCAAATGCCTCAGAGGCTCAGGGATGTTGGGAGATTTAGAGAGACAATGAAGTCAGAAGATTTATTTTGCACAGAAAATACATAAAAACAGTTTTACCAAAGCATTTTTGATGAGTTGTTTTAACTGATTTTTATTGGATTGTAATGAAATTCATTGGCTTATTAGAATGAATGAAAAACTTCTGAAATGTACCAGTAAACATGTCCATACCTCTCCATAGGAAGTAATGCTCTAGACTAATTTAATTAAAATTACAGTTATTTGCCTTGTATGTTAAAAACAGCATAATGGATGACTATCACAAAAAGATTATACTCCTAAACCCAAGCATCAAGGAAAACAATTGTCTCTTATATTTATTAAAACAAGGTATATGATAAGATAGAATTCTAAAATATAAACTCTAAGCAGCAGGAAGTGTTTACTATGGGCTGAATGTTGGTGTTCCTCCAAAATTCTTATGTTGAAGCCTAATATGTGATAGGATTTGGAGGAGGTTAGACAGTTGGGCAGTGATCAGGTTATGAGAGTGAAGCTCTCATGAATGAGACACCATCCCTTCTGTATGATATTCTATTCTAGTAACATGAAATGGCCAAGACAAGCATCAATGCTTTTAGCAGCACCTTAGAGACAATGTATTTCCTACAAAACTGCCCTTTTAAGGGTGGAAGGCATTAGCAGGGAAGGTTGGATATTCAGGAAGATGTTCGCAGCAGTAAAGTCTAGGAAAATAGGGCCCTGGCTTCCACACCTTTTGAGCCAAGGTCAAATTTCAGTGTTAATAAGATCCTCTTACTCATGGCATCATAATCTGGGAAGATGCCTTAGAGAGGTTAAAAGGACAAGTTAGATCACATCTAGAAAATGCAGAGTTCATGAGAGAGCCTTGCAGTGCAATTACCATATTCATGAGTTGTTCTGTAGTTGAAGCAGATTCACATGCCAACTTCTTTGAGTCTCATAAAAATCCTATAAAATTAGTACTTTCATTCTGCATCTAGATTATATAGCTGACAGAAAATTACTGTCAGTTAATTCAGGTTAAGAGGCCACATCCAGGTCTCATAGCCAGAGATACAACTGCATTAGGGCTTCTCCTGCCCAACTGTGTGTTTCTCGTCACAAGTTGCAAATGGTCATCCATGTAGCACCGTGTCATATTCTAATCTTTAAAAATATATGCAGATGTATGAAATTATTACATTTTAAAAAAATATAACATATATGTCCATATAAAAGGAGCAATGTGTGCTTAAAACTGAATTAAACTATTTTTTCATCTAAAAACATTCAGTTACATATATATGTGAAAGACCTAATAAATGTTTCATGAGTATGTTCAATATTAAAAGTGCTCTGAAGGCTTGAGATTGATTTTGAACTGTGATCTGCTACATATATTTGCATATACATGATTATTATAAAGTATTATAATTGCATATAATTATATGCTATTTAACCCCCCACAAAGAAAACTATTACATTTCTACTAGTACATAGCACTAGTCAAAAGATAACCACTGTTCCCAAGGAGATCATGAATCTGTTCTAAATTCTTGGAGCTCTAGACTAAGTTATTCAGTGTTAAGCCTTATCAGAAGATTATGATTCCTGATTTGAATCCCCACATATGGCCATCTTTCTCTCCATACTACTGATATTTTCTATATTTGAACAGAAATGTATCTACCTGCCCTTCAAACTTTCATGGTGAATCTACAGGACTGTCTTGAAACAGACCCCAGGTACATTTTGGGACACAGTCCTAGGAACTCACCTCAGAGGCAAGCAAGCTCTCAGCTCCAGCCATGGTCATACAAATTATTCTGGATTACAGATAAGAGGAACGCACTGTCCCATTTCACACAGCATTCACCCCAGTGTCTTTCATGTGGGAAAACTGATGTCTCAAATGTGGAGCATTACAGCAGCTGCCATGCCAACATTCTAGTTAAGCTTGCTAGAAGCTTTTAATAGCCTTTTGTAAATAGAAATTTAGATATATACATGTGGATTGCAGTCTATTACAGAATTCAAGAGAGCTTTGAGAGACTGAAAGACCAGTTGGGCCCAAGAGTTACAACTGTGTAAAATAAATGACTGGTCCCACCTGGGCTCAGTGTCTGTCAGCTTTCCCTGGAAGGCTCAGCTTTCTCTAACTACATTCTTGTCTAATCTGAATAAGCTACTTCAAAAGAGATGAAAATGAAAACTGGAATTCCATTTCAATCTGTCCTTGGCCTTGAACTTGCCTAGGGAGTATCCAGTGTCAGTCCTTACCCTGGTGTAGCTCTGTGGGTAATAGAGAAGACACCCTCTTCCCCCCATTAACCTTAACACACAAAAAAGTCCAAATGCCTTAAAACAGGAAACCTAAAGAAGCCCCCCCCCAAAAAAAACCCTCAATATTCAAGTTGCTCATGATAGTATTTTGTTGCATTTGATTTCCTTATATGACATGCATATCCTGAGCTTGAAATTTCCCAGCTAGTAATTATTAGGAAAGCCCCATATTTGATATGTAAATATTGATTGATCTGGGGATGACAATGACACAAGTCGGTATTACTGGATTCATGGAGAGATGCAGAGGAATATCACTGGGCAGGAATCTCAAATTCCCCTTTCTGGAATATGATATAGTCACATCTTCAATGATACTTTGTTGTTGTTATAGAAACAATTCATCCACATGTAATGTGCAAGCCCATTTTTGTGACCTGAGGGAAATGGTGCTTGATGTATATATTTACAGGCTGCTTCTAAGCTGCAAAGTGAACAGAACTCAGCATGCCTGCCCCAGCTCCATAATTAGCAGCCCTGTGTTGTCAGCAGGCTTCAGACTTTCCTCTGCAAAGAGACACAGGAATCAGCCACCTGTTGAAGTGACTACACCCTATTCTCCAGCAAAGGGGCTTTCCAGGTTTATTCTTTCTGCTAAAGCAACTGGACATTGATTTGAGCTTCACTAATAACACACAAAGGAATGTCCTCACTAGGTTGGGCCCAGCATTAATGAGCAAGGGCAGGGCCAAGCGGTGGCTGCTCAGTCTGTTGGGACCTACCACAAACCATGAAGTTGGCCTGAGGAAGCTCCCCTGTGGGGGTAAACGCCAGCTGGTTGGGTGTCCTTACCTGGTAGGGGTAGTTGTACCAGCAATGCTTTGTATTCCACAACCAAGGAGTCTGGGGAAAAAGACAAAGGAACAGACTTTACATATTTTAGAATATTGTTAAGAGGATAAAAGATACTTGTGATGGGCTCTTGGAATTTCAATAAATAATTACCAATCTGAGAATAGGAGGCTTAAAACAGCTAGGAATAAGATATTAAAGCAACCAGTATTCAACCATACCTTTGCTCTGGCATGGAGTTTCTTTCACCTGCTTTTTTTTTTTTATATTCTGAGGTCACTTAGACAGCCCTGCAATGCCAACGACAGTGACTCCAGCACCAGATGCACATCATCTACCTCACTTATGAAAAAGACAGCGCTGACAGGTGGTACAAAGTACCCTGAAACTCCTTGGACTCAGTCTTTACAAGGCAACATTACTCACGCCTTGACCAAATTTCAGTGACATGCAGGTATACCTCACCTCTGCAGGACAGCTTGGACTACCCTCACAGCACTCTACTCCCCCAACTTATGGTCCAGACTTTTAGGAGAAATCATTCTTAACTTGATTGTAATTCTCTGCCTTAAAAAAAACTTTTATAATCGGAAAATCCAAGTGTACATGCAGATTCTAAAACTTACAATAACCAGAGATGGGTTGACTTGGTTTAAAACAGGGAGCTGAACCATCCAATAATATTAGTACAAACTTTCTTATTTTTGTATTTGTTAATCTTTTACGTTCCTCATCCATCTACAGCCATCGATATTCTGTAGGATTCTTCCCTATACACTTGATAGATATCTATATAATTCTCATGATTCATTCCCCACTTGTGGTTCTTCAAATGCAATGTCCACCATTGCCTCAATTATTTTGAATATTTGGATGCTGAGAAAGCCTTGACAAGATTCAACACCATTTCATGTTCAAAACTCTAGAAAGAACAGGCCTAGATGGCCCATACCTCAACATGATAAAGACAATATACAGATCCCCTAAAGCACTAATCATCCTCAATGGGGAAAGACTCAAGGAGTTCCCACTTAATTCAGGAACAACAGGGAGGGTCCACTCTCACCACTGCTCTTTAACATAGTGCTTGAAGTTCTAGCCCAAGCAATGAGACAGGAAAAAAGCATAAAAGGGATACAAATTGGAAAGGAAGAAATTAAACTATCCCTCTTTGCAGATGACATGATCTTATATATATCAGACCCAAAGAATAGTATCAATAAACTCCTGAAGATGATCAATGCCTTTAGCAGAATAGCAGGATATAAAACTAACACACAAAAATCAGTAGCCTTTTTATATGCAGAAGATAAACATTCAGAAAAAGACATCAGAGAAACTGTCCAATTTTCTATAACCTCAAAGAAAATCAAATACCTTGGAATATCACTAACCAAGTTTATGAAAGACTTACATAAGGAAAATATTGAAGCACTCAAGAAGGAAATAGAGGAGGGTGTGATAAGATGGAAAGACATTCCATGCTCATGATTAGGGAGAATCAATATAGTAACAATGGCAATTCTGCCAAAAGCAATCTATAGATTCAACACCATCCCAATAAAAACCCCAACCTCTTTCTTTACAGACAGTGGCAATTTGGGAAGTGGAGCCTTGCCAGAAGAGGTGTGTCATGGGAGTGCACCTTGAGGTTTATGAGCCCAGCTTGCCAGTGTTAGCTAGCTCAGTCTCTTGCCGCTTCCTGCCAGTTGATGTAGCAAGATGCACTTCCCAGTCTCTATTCTGACATGCTTTCTTCATCACCA
Organism: Zapus hudsonius; assembly: GCA_004024765.1. Taxonomy (NCBI): domain Eukaryota; kingdom Metazoa; phylum Chordata; class Mammalia; order Rodentia; family Dipodidae; genus Zapus; species Zapus hudsonius. The sequence goes on along the minus strand of PVHP010004814.1, from coordinate 59,959 downwards.
TGAAACTTCCCCTTAATGCTAAAAGCCTGAAATAAACCCTTTGCTCCTAAAAGCTGCTTCTGGTTGGGTGTTTTTCTTAACAATGAGAAGGTACCTGCAACACCACTGCTCCTCATCTTCCTTGCATTATAGGAATGAGGATGATGAATTTCAGAGAGCTAATATTTGTTGAGGACTCCCTATGTTAAATATATTTCTAATGGCTCTCATTGAATCTTCATAAGATCTACTAATATTTATCTTATTTTCTAAATGGGTAAATACATATAAGACAGGAGTCTGCAAACACTTTGTCAGTTAAATAACTCAGCAAAGCCCCTAACTGCAAATAAAATAGACTGTCTCATCCCATACTGAAATACAACTACTACATTTGATATGAGTCTGATAAAACTGAACCAGACCTCAGGATGGGGAGCCAGACTGAGGGGGGAAGGCAAAAACAACTCAATGCGTTAATCTTCAAAATGTCTCCAGATGTCTGCAGTTCCCCTTCACTTAGCATTATTCATTTTCTTTCCTTTGTGAGATTTTTACTTTGCTGCTGGATTTCCATTTGCTACATATCAACACTGATCATGTAGTGTCTCTGCCCTTGATGATGAGTCGTGTCTGTGTTTCCTCCATGTCTTTATCTGTAACAGTTATTTTGCCTATTGACCTCATGGGTTGAATATGAGGATCAAATGAGATAGGATATATAAAAACACCATGACAGACAAAAAAAAAAACCCTCTCAAAATACCATGACAGCTTCTAAAATTCAATATGCTATTGTATTTTCATAGTCATATAGAAAATATATGCCCAGTGCAGAAGATGTAAAAATATAGAACAAAGTAAATAATAAGGGCTGGAGAGACTGCTCAGTGGTTAGGGTGCTTGCCTGAGAAACCTAAGGGCCCAAGTACAATTCCCCAGAATCCAAGTAAAGCCAGGTGCACAAGGTGGCACATGCATCTGGAGTTTGTTTGCAGCAGCTGAAGGCCCTGGTGCACCCATTCTCTCTCCTCTCTCTCTCTCTCTCTCTCTCTCTCTCTCTCTCTGCTTGCAAGTAAATAAATAAATAACAAAATATTTTTTAAGTATAGCCTATTTTTGTTTTTGCCTATATAATATAGAAATAAATATACAGAATTTTCTTTATTTATTTGTGGGGCAGGGGAGAGAAGGAGAGAGAAAGAGAGAAGGAATGTGGGTTTACCAGGGCCTCTTGCTATTGTAAATGAACTCCAGATGCATGTGCCTGACACTTTTTATTGTCCATAATGAGTTACATTATTTAGTGGGCAAAGAATGAGTTGTTATTCCCAATTACCCAATACCCCCTCCCCCATCCCCAATTAGCTGGATATCCTCCTCCATGGGTCGTCTGGATGAGTCCTTGTGACAGAGGACCATGGACACTTTGTGCATCTCGCTTTAGATGGTGGTGTGTTGTTAGCTTTCTAGTTGCTGCACAGAAAGAACCCAAACAAAAGCGGCTTATGGAGGAATGGGTTTATTTGGCTTACGGACTCGAGGGGAGACTCTATCCTGGCAGGGAAAATGATGGCATGAGCAGAGGGGTGGACATCACCTAGGCCACAGCACTGGAAACAGCAGCAGGAAGGTGCGCCAAACTTGGCAAGGGGAAGCTGGCTTATAACCCCATAAGCCCGCCCCTGACAACACAGCTTCATTGAGGTTGTAAAATCCAAATTGCCATCAGCTGAGGACCAATTACATAGAACACATTCATTTGTTTGTGGGGGACACCTGGATCAAACCATGACAGATGGTAGTTTGAATGTGAATGTATGTATGGTTCACAACCTCAGGGATTTCTGATTAAAGTTAAGCTTCCTATTTTCATCTCCAGCAGCTTGGTTGGGGAGCTGTCACTGGGGGTGGATCTTGAATACAGCCCTGCTAGGTATATAGAAGGCAGTTTGAGCTCTGGCAGTTCATGTTTACTGTCTGTTGGGGTTTGCTGCTGCTGACAGTAGTCTCTCCATGCTGAAGTGAGGCAGCTTCCTCCACCATTGATGGTATTAACCTTGGAATCTGTAAGCCTGAAATAAACCCTTTCCTCCCATAAGCTGCTTCTGGTCAGGTGTCTGTCTCAGCAACAAGAAAGAATCTACAGCATATGGGTTCTGGGGAATTTAACAAGGGCCACCAGGCTTTGCAAGCAAGTGCTTTTAACAACTGAGCAATCCTCCCAGCCCAGATTTATTGGGGTCTCACACTAGCCCAGGCTGATCTGGAATTTATGATGTAGTTTCAGGCTGACCTTGAACTCATGGTGATCCTCCTACCTCTGCCTCCCAAGTGCTGGGATTTAAAGATATATGCCACCACGCCCAGCTCCCAGAATTTACTTTTAAGTATACATTTATATATACAATATGTGAACCTTTTATGGCCTTGCTCTCTGATGAATTTATCTTCACAACTAACTGAAAATCCCAAAGGACAATTCTGTCATATTCATGCTTCCCTAGGCTAGCATTATGTTCAAGCTGACAGCTCGGCATATCTTGAATGAGAATGAGAAGGATTACAGGATTAAATGTGAGGCCTGTAACAAAGCTAGTACTATTTATCTGAATGCATAGGTAGCAAGCTCCCAGGGCCTTCTGTCTCTGACTTCCCTGCACAGGGGCCAAATGTCTGGTGGTCATCATGGTACTACCATCTGAAGCAAGAACAAAAGTCTAGACACTGTGAACTGGACAGAGACTCCAGGACTCCAGCACTGTTGGCAAGCATGTTTGCCAAACATTTTAATAACATATTCTTTCACATAAATAGGTATTCCCTTTTATATCCCTGACAATCCAGGATAAGGACTTCACCTGCTACATGATCATGCATTGTAATAAGATCTCCTGTGCTGCCCTGAAGCACTGTGAGGTAGTAGCACAAGGGTCTTCACAATTTACAGATGCCATGACAGATGCCATGCGAAGACCAGTCTCCTGATCTGTTGGGGTCAGCTATCCTGGGAAATGCAGTAGTGGATGAGTGAACCTGCCATGCACTTACCCATATTAACTAACACACACACACACACACACACACACACACACACATCAAAAAAAATCTAAACCTGTGTAATAGTGACATACATCTGAGGTGAGTAATGAATTCATGAACTGAACATCAGATCTGCTCACTGGATGAGAACTCATGTCTAGTTCTGGGAACCAAGCCAGATTTCCTAGGACAGGCTCCAGAGAGCACCTCCACTGCTCTTAACTAAGAAGAGTATACACACACACATCAATAAGTCTCCCTAAAAACTACATATTTATCTCCTTTAATTCAAACTGCTCTCACTTTTGGAGAATCTGTTGTGTCTTACAGATGGTGGAGAATATTGGGGAAAACCAGGATACATCAATACATTAAGAATAGAGAGCTGACTGTCAACCATGAGATGGGTCACCTCCACCTCATCTGCCTGGGTCCCAAAAGTCATTACAGAAGTGAAAACATGAATACCACTCTCATGGATAGCCTAAAAACCAGTCCAGGGAGATGGTGACAGACACTGTGGTCACTTAAACCTCATCAAAACAGACACTACAGAGAACATAACACTAAATCTGATCCATATCTTGTCCACTAAGTCTCAGAGAATATTGTGGAAGAGGGGGCAGAAAGATTGTAAGAGCCTCAGGGTGGGTGGGAACAGGCTGAGGAACCATGTCCCTCCAACCCTCCTCTCTCCCTGCAAAGATGGACTGAGGTCTCTTGGTTTCCATGAATACCAATAACCCCAACCCCACATGGAAGAAGGCCCTCTGTAGAATTGGGGTGTGGTGGGAGGTTACAAGAATATATAAAAAACTCATTAACAAAATAAATAAAGATATTTACAAAGGAAATGGCAGCTATGAGCCTGTCCAATTGTTAAAATATGGATTATAATTCAGTAGATCTGGCCAAGGAGGTAAAATTCTGCATTTCTAAAGCTCTCAGGTGATATTAATGCTGTTGTATCATGGCCCATACTTTGTCATGGAGTAAGGTGCTAGGGAATGTGAGAAGGGCGAGTGTAAACACCTGAGGATATTTCACAATTCAGGGTAGATGAATAAATTAGAGTTAGGGTTAGAATTATTTCTAATCTTTACAATAACCATTGCTAGTAAACTAATAGCTAGAGGCAATCAATAGTTCTCACTCAGCCTTCCTGTTTGATATAACCATACATCTAATCTCTGGCAGAAGAGCTGTGAGCAGAATTTATGTGAGCCACTTTGGGATGTTATTCCTAATAGTGACTGGTGAATAAGTTTATCACATTCCTTTATTGCTATTGGGAGGCAGATGATGAAAAACTTTGGCTCTGGAATGGAAGTTTTTATTGAGGCTGGTGTCAGGGGCTCTCTACCAACCCTGGTCTGCTTACTTCTGCATTGTTTGGAAAGATAAATAAATCTCTATAATTCCTCTCATATCACAGCTATTTCTCTCTCTCCCTCTCTCTCACACACATACACACTAGCATAGCTTGCTTTCTAACATATGCATCAAGATAAGTATCACTTAAACTACCTCAAAGATGTATAGTAATAAAAAGAGCTACTCAGCCTGTAAGTAGAAAAAGTGGGATATAAACCCAGAATATCCTTGAGTTTATATCCCACCTTCTTTCCCTTATGCGTGTACAAAAATGGGCAATAAAAGAAAAACACTATGGACATTTGAAATAGATACCTTATTTTTAGGTTACTGTTTATAAACACTGAGGTGTTGTTAGAAAGAACCTCCAAGTCCAGTTCAATATACAGAACCATCCCTACACTTGGATGAATGCCAGGCCTCCTCTAGTAAGGAGCTCTGTGTTCAGTCACCAGCGAGACACCCCCTGGATTACTTCCTGTAGTTTTCTCCCAGTCGAAAGAAATTGTAGCAACATCTTTTTAAAGCTACCATTGACTGAACTGTTTACCCCTTCATGTGTAACTCTAACCTACAACATGACTATATTTGGAGACAGAGTCTTTAGATTTTTTTCTCTCTTCACATACATGCTCAGAAAATAAATTTCAATAAGGAGGTGGCCACCTGCATGCCAGAAAGTGGACCCTCACTCAACGCTGATGTTGGACAAGCCATCTTCAGGAGTTTCAAGCCTCCAGAAGCATGAGAAATACAGTCTGTTGTTTTAAGCCGTTCAGTGGTGTTTTGTTATAGCAGCTGAGTGGACTAAAACAATGTTTCCTAAATGATGTTTAGCAGCTACTAAATTACTTATCCAATGAGTTCTATTCAGGATGACATAAATATCTAAATAAGACAAAGGCTACATAATAGTGGATGAGAAATTACCTCTAACACTGTCAATCTAAACCACAATGTACAATGGGATTTTTCATTACATTATCCACATCTACTCACAGACACTAACTCGGTGGCCAGCATATCCATCAACAGAGTCCCAGGGGAGAGGCATCAGTGGCTCTTTTCATCCTGAGAAAACCCAATCCCAGCAGCAGGAGAGACACCAGGGCACTGCTGAGGACTACCTTGTACCCTTCATTTGCCTTTAGAGCATATGTCTTTATATATGACTTGAATGCTATTTATTATTTCACATTTTTCATTTAAACAGTAGAGCTTCCTTAAGTGCCAGTACATCTGTTTTATTAAGCTTCTTCTGTTGTCAGTTGTACTATAGAGATTTCAAATGGATCAGGTCTGATAGCTTTATCAATTAGAATAATTATGTCAGTTTAAGTTAAAGACAGAATAAATTTTGAAGACCAGAGAAAAGAACATCCAGTTAGCCAAATAAGGGTTCAATGTTTAAACAGAAACATAAATGCGTAAACATACAAATAAACTTTTTTCAAGAAGCATTGAGTACCTGCCTGAATATTAGTTTATTTCATAATTATTTGGATTTAGTAAGAGAACAGAAGCCATATGAAATATGTGTGTTGCTTCATCCAAATTATGAAAGGTGTGTGTGTCTTTACCCCAAACTTCATTTCCATCAAAACTCCTCCTGGTTTTCATGTAGGATAAAGAAAGATGGTCTAAGTAACATGCTATTTTCTACAAAGTTTAAGTATTAAATAATCCTTGGATTATGCATGAAAATTTTAGAATGGTAGCTCCCTGAATTTACATTAACAATGTTCCATAAGCATTAAATATCCATTTAGGAAACTGTTTTCAATGAAATTACCCTAAAAACACTTTCACTTACATCTAATACCTTATACCTCTCACTTTTGCTTATATTGAGGACTTACTGTCAGAAACAGACATTAGAAATATGCTTTCATGTCTGTGATGAATGTAAACTGAAAATGATACCCATTTTTCCAGGCTGAGGCAGTGTACAAGTTCCATGTGAATTTTTTTCCCAAATTTAGTCCAAGGGAAGAAACAATGGTTTTTTTTTTTTCTGTGAAAGCCCAGTAAGTTACCTCTTGCCACATGAGAATGAAGTTACCCACTGTGACCCTTTACTTTGTCTTTAGGAAGCTGATTTCTAACCCTAATGCTTAATCATAGCTTCTATTACCAATTCTCAATGTCTTTGCTTATTTTCCCTTTCATGAGTATTTTTAATATCTACATCATATAGACATTGAAAATCCTTGTGGGCAATATGTAGCTGTATACATTATAAATCAGATCAACCCAGAATGATAATCTAGTTTTAATTTAAAACTCAGAATGTAAAGGTACATTTCACATATTGTGAGTTTTAAAAATATACCAATAAATTGTATTGATTTGCCTCTCAGCCTAAAGATGGTCCTGGTGAGTGGTGATAGTCTGAAAGTCTCTGCAGAATGCAGGAAGCATTCTTTCTTCTTTCCCTGGACCAGAAGATCTATGAATATAAATCTACAGAGTACCCTCTGTAGGGAGAGGGTAACCTCTCCCTAGAGGCCCATGGCATCTGCATTAGCTTTGAAAGCTCATGTAATGTGAAGATGTAATTTGGACTTGACTCTGTGGCATCAGATAAAGATAGCAGCCTTTCATATTGATCAGCTTTTAAGAAGGATGCTAGCCTTCTAAACTGGGTCTCACATGTGTCTTCAGCACATTCTGCAATCAATTTAGAAAGTGACTGACAGATCTGCTAAGCATATGCAAGTAGTAGTAGGTCCTTAGAGATGGGTTCTGAGATCATAGGACCTCTGTGAAGGTTTTACCACAGAAACAAAGACAAGAAAATATGAGTGGTATTTCTAACTTGTCCTAAACCTTTAAGCCAGTAGTCCTCAGTGTTTTCTGCCTCCGTTCAACTGAAGGGCTCTAACTACTGAACAGTCACAGGGGCATGCCGGCTATGGCTCTCAACAGTATGATAAACTTTGAGGTTCACAAGCCACCTCCGTCACTTCTGATGTGAACCTCTCCTCTATGCATCATAAGAAACTGTGTGAAGCTGGATGGTACAATTCCATATTTAGAAGAGGAAACAGAGATGAAGAAACCAGATAAAGATAAAAGACTATAAAATATCTAGAAGGAATGTAAAATGGTGAGAATGCCAACATACGAGAAGGTCAATGTGTAGCCTAACACAGATTTTGAGAATGAAGCCAGTGAGAGTGGCAGTTAAGAAGCATAAAATTAGTCAAAAGGCAAATGTGGGGAACAATCTATAGTATGTGATAAAGGAATGCTTATCTCTTATTGTATGGGAGGAAGGGGTTTATTACAAGTTTACACATCCAGGGGAAGTTCCATCAGTGGCAGGAAAAGCTGCTTCCATACATCCAAGCAAAGAGAAACAACAAAATAGCCAGCAAAAACTAAAAGCAGCAAACACAAACCAAGAGCAAGCTACGGGAACCCTGGCAGAGCTCAAACCTCTCTGTATTCCTCTGGGCTAGAAAACCAGAACCACCTTTGTGGTAGTTTGAATAATGTCCCCCAATAGAATTTATTATAGTTGTGTTTATTAAATTATTAATTGTCTCCAGGCTTCTGGCTGGAGGAAATGTCACTTTGGCCTAGTCTCCTGGGGACTGGCCCTTTCTAATTTGGATGCAAAATACTAGGGATAGATATGCAAAAGAAAAGCTGGAACCCTGGTCTGGCAGTTCTGTATTTTGTGAATTACAGTGTTCTTGCTTGCTTGCTTCTGGAGGTGCTGTCTCTGTTTCTGCTTGCTTCTGTAAAAGGAAGCCAGCCTTTTTTCCTTAACTTCCCCTGGGTCTGTTCCTTAAATAAATACTTTCCTCCCCAATCGTGCTTGGTTTGGAGATTCATCCCAGTGGCGTGACTGACTACGACAACCTTCAAACATACCTTAGGGCTGGACTCCCAGGATTTGCCCAGTGACATCCACTGCAGCCAGGGGCTGGAGACCCAAATTACAAGCTTTAATAAAGCACCTGAGTCTATACAGGACATACATTCAAACTATCACAACATCCAATGAGAAAAATCTAATGAAGATATAAACATGTAGCATGGTAAATAGAAAATACTTGATCAATATGTTTTAAAATGTAAAATTACAGGTCAAAAGTAGACAGTTTTTCACTGCAATGCCTAGAAAATATTTTAAAGGTTAATATCCAATGGTCGTAAGTGTAAAGAAAATCTAATACTCTGCAAACGAGAACAACCTTTTTAATTGGGCAACATTAAGTTAAGAGTCTTTAAAATGTGCATGCCCTTGACTCAACATTTATTGCAAAAAAATGGACTATGTGTAAAGGCATTTGTACATAAATATCCCTATTTACTACTTTCTAATAATGAAAAATTCAAATAAATATAATTATCCAATGACACAAGGTTGAAAATTTCTGAGTTTGGCATTTTTTTCTATGTATTTTATGATTTTTGAACCCATTTTGGTTTAGCTTCATGCTAAGTCATCCCCTCTCCCCCATTCTTTAGTCTGGCATTCTTTAGAAGGAGATCCTGAGATAATTAGATAGATACTGTTTGGGAGAAAGTAAGATAGATGAGAGACAAAATGTAATATGATTTCTAGAAATGAGCTAGTTACTGCTGCAGGCAATATCTGAATCCCACTGGGACTTCCTGCAGAACTTCCTAGCAGGCAGCTCCATAGAGTCCCAACTCAGACAGAGCACCAGGTCATTCATGCAACAAACTCCATTGCCTGTTGGTTGAATGTTACAGTGTTAACTCCCTCATAGTTCTAGGCTGTCCTGTGTCTAACTGACCTCTATAGCTCTGAAGGAAGCAGTGGAGGGTGGTAACGCAGCTTGATTATTGTGCAGGACACTGGAGAGGATGCTTGGAGCTGTGTATTCTTCTTGTGTTGACATCAGGTGGGCCAAGCAGGATCAACAGACCAGGCATACTTTAAGTTCAAATAAGATTACAAGCTGAGTAGACAGCATACTTTATGTTTAGAATATATGGTACTCTTTATTTATTCCACAGGGGATAGCTTCCAGGACCACTTACAAGTACCAAAATCTGCACATGCTCATAATCTGTGTATAAACTGGGGTATAAACTACATACATCTTCCCACATGTTTTATATCATCTCTAAATTACTTATAGCAATGAATACAATGTAAATGCTCTGCAAAAAGCTTTTGCATTGTATTGTTTGGAAAGTGTGGTAGTTACCTTCTCGATGCTGGGACAAAGTACCCAACCCAAAGCAGCTGATGGGAGGGAGGTATTTATTTATTCTGGCTTACAGTTGGGAGGGGAAACTTCATGATGACAGGGGAAAACATGGCATGAGTAGAAGCTGGACATCACTTGTGCCACATCAGGTGAAAAACAGCAGCAGGAGAGTGAGTCAAACCCCGGCAAGGGGGAGATGACTATAATATCCCTGAGCCCACCCCCACCAACACACCTCCTCCAGCAAGGCTCCACCTCACAGATTGCCACCATTTGGGGACCAAACATTCAAAACTCATGAGTTTGTGAGGGGCATATGATTCAAACCCCTATTGCGTCTGATTCTAACCACCTATTCAAAAGAGTCAGCATTCTTCCCTGCTGTTCCAACAGCAAAGGCAGAACAGCTGGCTCAATCTCAATAGTGGTAATCTCTCAAGTAACTGCATCTGAAGAGGGCTGCTATCTCCTGCCCAAAACTTTCTCTTCTTTCTGTGCCATATGCTTCTGCTCATACCAGTCCATTTCTTCTAAATTCAACTCTGCACAAATTTTCAGGACATAGCAGAATGTAGTGCCAACAAAGTTTTCTTTGTCTGATAAGCCAAAATCCACAGGTTTTTTTTTTTTGCTTTAATTTTTGTTTTTGCATTAAGTATCTTTCAACCTTGACCAGAATGGCCAATCAAACTCTTAGGCCAAGATTTTAAATCCTTCTTCATTTTTCCTGCAAATCAGTTCCAACAAGTTTCAAAAGTCTGGTTTCTATCAGTAATCATCCCACTCCTGGTACCAATTTTCTGTTTTAATTACCTATCACTGCTGGGACAAAGCACCCAGCATAAAGCAGCTTATGGGAGGATTTTTTTTTTTGGCATACAGTTTTGAGAGGAATCTTCATGATGACAGGGGAAGGCATGGAGTGAGCAGAGGCTGGACATCACCTCTGCCACAGCAGGTGGAAAATAGCAGCAACAGAGTGAGCTGAATTTAAGAAAAGGGAAGCTGGCTATAATACCTCTAAGCTCACCCCCAGCAACACACCTCCTCTAGCAACGCGCCACCTCTCAAACTGCCACCAATCTGGGGACCAAGCATTCAAAGCACATGATTTTATGTGGGATATTTGATCCAAGCCACCACATGAAGTAATAATAATAAGAAAAAATATAGATATTTAATATGCATGAAAATTTATATTTTTGTATGTGTAACATCAGTGGTGTGGTATACACATGAGTATATACAAAAAACAAGTACTTATGTGCACACAGAGGCCACAGGTCATGAATCCTCCCTATATTGCTCATCTGCATGTTTCCTTGAGATGGAATCTGTCTCTGAACATGGAATTATGCATTTCTCAAGTCCCACTGATTCTCTGGTCTCTCCTCCCCACAAGACTGGGGTTATAGACATATGTGGCCATGCCCAGCTGTTTACATGAATTTTAAAGAATCATTCTTAGATGGTCATAGGCCCTTTCAGATACTCATGTTTGTAGCTTGTGCTCTTTATAGCTCAGCTCTGATTTTCTTAGTATTTTTGATTCTTAATTGGTTGAACCTTTGAATGCAATACTTGTGGACATGTAGGGGTGACTATTCACTCACTCACTCACACACACACACACACACACACACACACACACACACACTCTGACAGTAAATTGACCTAAAGTTAAAACTCTAAGTAGTGACTGTCTTAGTTAATTTTTGTACTTTATGTTTGCATAAAGTATTGAATTCCACAAGTTATCATTCCTATATATTTTCCAAGTGAATGGGCTCTTATATAAATAAAAAGAAGCCCAATTCATGAAATTATAACAATCTTATGAAAGACATTTATTCTCTATTTATAAATAGCACTAATAGTATCAATAATACATTTCTACTCTCAAATTTTCAATAAACTTAATTAACTAAACTAAAGCTACCATAGGAAATGGTTGCCTTTGGAGTTCTTATATACTGACAGTAATATTTATAGTATAAACATATCATTAAAATAATTTAATCCTAAATTCTTAAATTAAAGTAGAATGGGGAAAATGATATATAAAAAAGCCTTATATTCATCCTAGTGACGACAATTTGACCAATAACAACCAGCCCCTTCCATGCTTCTAAACTGCTGCCTAGACCTGAATATCACTAGTTATAGCACTTTCCTGTTTATTGAGTGGCTACCATAAGTCAGCCACCTAAACACATATGCAAACACCAGAGCCACGCTCTCTATCCTCAGGGATCCTGCTATACAAACTATTAGATTTACAGGTTTAAAATCCAAGAAGCAAAGATGTAACACATAAGGGATACTAAACCCAATCTTGGAGGTTGGATGGGAGGAGAGGCTCCACTAGGAATGTCACAGAAAGACATGCAGAAGACAGAAGATGGAAGGGAACTACCATGGTAAGGCACAACATAGACTTCCTTGTATTTCAAGAATGGAATCATAGCTCCAACATTTTCTCCACTCATCCCTTCCCATGTTTTATTATCTAGAGGGTAAAAAAGCTTAAAAGCCTCTCCCTATTTCCAGGAATGCCTCTGCTGTGATTCCGGGCTTCTGTGGCTTGACTGTCCTCTGTGACCCTGACAGACTAAGTCCATCCTTTCCAATAAGTGTCCATTGCTCCCCCAGGCCTTGCTCCTTGTGGTGTGCACCTTGATGGCAGAGTACCCCTGCCTGACACCCCACCACCCTTGTACCTCTTTCCTGTCTTCAAGGATCTAATGAGTTGGCTTTCTGCTTTCAGAAATTGCTTTCTGCAGCCCTTTGTTGGGTCTCCCCTAAAGTTTAGCTTCTTTGAAGAGCAAATTATTCAATGTTTGAATATTCTCACAAATTATTCAGTGTTTGAAAAGTACCTCATGGATGTTTAGTTGTGGTTTCATCTTGTTTGCTCTAAATTTCCTAATCATCAATTGTTAAGGAGACTTCTAAGCACACAGAGGCAGCAGGATATAGGATTTCATGTGACAGCCCTAAGGGGCAGCAGAAAGAGGCAGATGAATAGTAAACTAATATTTATAGGCCCCTCTTGATGTCAGGGACAACAGCAGTTATCCACACACAGCTTCAGGCACAGCTCTGTAAATCTCACAAATGTTATTAAGAGAACACACGTTAAGGGGTGTTGCAGTCAGCTTTCTAGTTGCTGCGCAGAAAGAACCCACACAAAAATGGCTTGTGGAGGAAAGGGTTTATTTGGCTTATGGACTCGATGGGAGACTCCATCCTGGCAGGGAAAACGATGGCATGAGCAGAGGGGTGGACATCACCTCTGCCACAGCACTGGAAACAGCAGCAGGAAGTTGTGCCAAATACTGGCAAGGGGAAGCTGCCTTATAACCCCATAAACCCGCCCCCAACAACACAGCTCCAGCAAGGTTGTAAAATCCAAACTGCCATCAGCTGAGGATCAATCACTGAGAACACATTCATTTGTTTGTGGGGGTCACCTGGGTCAAACCATGACAAGTGGCAAGATCCAAATTCATGCTTCTCTTAACTATGTCCTAGCTGTGTGTGAGCAAGTCTTTAATCTCTCTGTGCACACTTAAAAAAACCTGCTTCTCATGAAGAAAAACTCTATTTTAAGATACCCTGATAGAGATATTTTTATTTTATTGTCCAAAATTAGATACATTGATTGAGTAAATATTGTGCTTATATTCCCATTTCCCTCCCCCCCCCCGTCCCCAATCCACTGGGTATCCTCCTCGGTGGGCACACTGGATCAATCCATGTGGCAAGGGATAATGGATAGCAGAGGAGGCAACAAGGTTGTCCCCCCTTTCGAATTGTAGCTGAGGGGGATAATGTCTCTGGGTAATCTCTCCCACCATGGCTCTTACAATCTTTCTGCCCCCTCTTCCACTCAGTTTCCTGAGTCATGGAGGGTGAGTTTTAGTTGTTGTTGTGACCTTAAGAGTCTCTGTGCTGCTACTTTAAGTTGTGTTGGAAGTCGTTAGTGTCTGTATCACTGACTTATCCTGGGATGACTGATTGGCTGTGGTTATAGGTCTCTTTCTTGCCTCACCACTGTCTCATGTGTTTCACTTGGGGCCTACACGATAGGCCTGGGGTGCTTCATCTCTTGCTGGGATCCTGATAGAGATATTAAGGCCCTTCTACTTTACTAAATTATGCATCTTGTGAGTCCCAGATTGCTTTATGTACTTCAAGTAAAATGATATATCACAAGTGGTTGAATGTAGAAACAAGAATGACAATCTAGCTGGTATGTACTGAAGAAGAACACTACAAGAACTTCCCAAGTTTGTGTCTTAGAAAAGTTATTTTGTTCAAATGTAATTATGTCACTATGCAAAAGATTTATTGTCACTTATAAAGAAATTTTTTAAGTTCTTGTTTTAGTATCTAATAGATAAATACCAACAGAAATAACTCCCAAAGAGCAGTAACATAAAAAAGCTATTTATGATTCTATATAATTGATCTGTATTGTGAGAGAAGTTCCCAAACCTGAAAATTTGAGAACCACTGATGGCAAATAACAGACAGAAAAAGAATCAGATCACCGAACACCATATGGATCAGAGCTGCCCCAGGATACTTCTATAGTGAGAGGGCCACATTGGGGAGGAATCCACTTCTTTTATCTTTAGGCTACTGTGCTTCGAGGTTTCTTTGCCTGACCACTGAGATAGCAAGATCTGCCTGAGCCCTACTTCTCAATAAAGGAGATGCTTTATATTTTCAAATAAACACCATTTACTATGTGTAATGTCACATCAATAGTATCTGCTGAGAACTGGATGCATCTCTTAACCCAGCCTCTTCAGCCAAAAGCCATGGAGATGTTTGGTTGAGGTAGCAGCCTAGAATGTATGATTATATGATCCTTGGCTATAGGAGGGAATAGGAGTTAGAGACAATTCAGTCTAAGTGATCATCAAGATTTTTGCAGATATCAAATTTTTTTTCATGAATTTGCCTTGAACTAATTTCTTAAAATTCAACTCCTTAAGAACACTTTAAAGATATTATATTTTAAAAAGAGTGAAAATCTACTTGTTACTCTTAAAAATACTGAGAATCCTAGGCTTGACTTTTCTTGCATATGAAATTTGACTTAATCTAAGAAACGTTATCTTGTGAATGTCCTGGGTACCATATCTGAAAACCTACAAGTAATAGAACCCATTATATGACTCATGACTTAAAGCTATTAAGAATAGATGATTCTATATTTCCTAAACTAACATATTCTAGAAGAAACTGCCAACAATTCTCTGTGTTGTATGGCCATGGAAGGTATATATTTTCTGAGTTAAACGTTAAAAGAAGGTGTATTGTGCCATCATTATTTGAGAATTCTGCAAGCAAATATAAAATTCAGACACTGCAAAGAAAACCAAATACAGTGCTATTGTGTATCAATACAGAATATCACATTCATGAAAGCAGGAAAAACTGAAAGTAGAGAGATGGATGTTCCTCACTTTCCCATGTCTGCAATGTCAGGGAGAAAAGGAGCAGGTAGGGCATGAAATCCCCACTCTCAGGTGTCAGTGGGCTCTCAGCCAGTGAGTGACAATGTAAGTCAATCCACCTGCCTGGCTGCTCATCTGTGGAATAAGGCGTTGGACTTAGCCATTTCCAGGTTTGCTTTCAGCCCTGTATTTCAATACCCTCTTTCCTACTTTCTTTTTACCCCAAAAGACAAATCTGGCTTGCTACACTCTGGCCATGGTGCAAACTCTGTCCCCAAGGAAACAGACACCACATCTAGGAAGACCTTGTGTGCTTCTTTTGTGGGGACCCTATTTACTCATGGCAATTTAGACTTCTTGAATTGCTGGCAAAATTGTCACTTTTACTATACACAAACAAAGCATTATTAGTAAGTAATCAGGACAATAAAAAGTTCATTTGGTCTAATTCTGTGAAACTCATAAAGTAGGTAATTATTTCCCAATGTGTCTTGGATCTGTGAGACTTAAGTTCTATATTTTGATATTAAAGATTAAAATTTTTGAAATTAAACCCTGGTGAGGATTTAATGATATTTTAATTTAGGTAAATAATTATCTCCCCATTTCTTCTTACAGCTACTTTCATATATTAAAATTCATCAAAGGATCACAATTTGCTTTATCATTACTGAATACTAATAAAGATGAGTGATCAAACTATTCCCTTTAAATGAGTGGCATATCTTTATATTCTACTTATCTCCTAATTAGGACAGAGAAATTAGTCTTTGAGTTGCTAAATTAATTACAAAGAATTGATCTCTAGGCAGTTAAGTTTTAATCATCAGTTTTGTATTTTAATCAATTCCTGTTTTCCCAGCTTCTGATCTTCCCAAAATGTGTAATCATTTTTCTGGAGGGAGGACCTCTAAGATACAAATAAGATCAATTAATGGAACTGAACCACACACACCAAAGGGCTGAAGTGGCAGTAGAGGAACTTGAGATAAAGCTTCTCTCTCAATGAACTGAGCAAGGTACTGAATCAACGAGACAGAAAGAAGAGTGATTAATGACACTGCATGATAGTGAACATGTAATGTGTAATCTTGGGGCAATGGGCATGGCTCAGTTGGTAAAGTGCTTGTTTCACAAGCATGAAGACCTGAGTTCAGATCCCCAGCAATCACGTAAAAGCCAGACAAAGTGCTGTGTGCCTGCCTGCTGGAGAGATAGAGAAAGGGGGTGGCTAGCTGGCTAGCTTGTCTAGCTGAATCAGTGAGCTCTAAGTTCAGTGAGAGACCCTGTCTCAACATATAAGGTGGAGAGTGACTAAGATCCCTGACATCAACCTCTGACTTCTATAGATATGCACACAAATGGGCACACATACTTGAACAGACAAGTGTACTTGCACACATATGGACACACATACATATACATGCAAGAAATATAATCTTATTACCACTCTATCTCCTGGAAACAAAAACCAGAGGGCTGACTGACTTCACACTTTATTGCTGACCAACCTGTGCATGTGTATGTAGAATATTTTCTATTGTGTTTTTACCTGCTTCTTGGTTTTGTTTACACCTAGTGATTTCTTTCTTCACTGAGGTCTACCATATGAACCCATTGGCATTTACTTTCTTGTTAATTGGCTTGTATTCTCTCTCAAAGGTTATGCTTATTACTTGTCAGACTATCAATTATGGAACTTTCTTGTGCAAATAAGTGAAAAACAAGGCTATTATTATTATTATTATGCTAGAAACTGACAGTGCTGAAAGAGTCCATGGAGTTGAATAAGTCAGAGCCACCAGCCACACCAGGCTAAACAAGTATACAAATGAGTTCATGATTTCAGCCTAACCTTTCAAGAGCCATGCATGGCTCAGTGCATGCATGAAGAAACCTTTAAAAGAGAAATGGTATGAGACAATGGCATTTTGCTGGCTGCAGTGTAAACAACTCTAGCCAATGAATGGAGAATGTGCATTATTCTGTTGTTACGATGATGAAGCATCATCTAGAAAGCTCACGAAGCCAGCAGGCAAGTACTGTTTCATAGATGCATCATTGGATTAAATGACAATGTCATTCTAAGCCTTCAATTAGAGTTAAATATTTTAACTGAAGGGGTTTTGATGCCATAAAACATATTTTCTACTCTTTAGAAATAACTCAGTTTGGAGTGCTTAAACGCTACCACTCATAAATATAAAAAATGTGGTTTCTAATGTAAAGTAAGAAGTCATCAATTTAGTGTCTGATTCCAGAATATATATCCTAAAAGGATGACCTTAGTTCTCAAATATGATTGGTTATACATAAAACAAATTTAGTTTTTACCTAATAGTATAACAAGATTCTATTATATGTAGGTACCATTCCATCAAGGTTTAATTCAAGACAGAAATGAATCCACATACTGTAGCATCTATCTAGTTTATAACAGGGCTCACTATAATTTTGTCCTTGGAAAAATGAAGAGGACACTCAAGAAAAAAAACAAATTACAGTTATCCTAAATAGCAAGAAATTAAAGACAATCTAAACATAGAGAAATCTGGCAGCTGTGACAAGTTTCAAAGTAAGATGGGCCTAGTAGGCCCACTGTACCATGGACTTCTCAATTTAAGATAATATTCATTTAAATGACAGTACTTTAACAAGTCATATAAAAACAATCAAATGACTACTGGGACAATTAAGTTCCTAAGGTATTTTCAGGTATTCACTTAAATGAAATTTCCAGGGCCTGTCTGAACCAGGGAGGGTTCCAGGTACTGTGGATGCAGGAGGGAACACAAATAGAGCTGAAATTCCAGTTTAGGAGACTCTCAACTGACAACAGAAATTATCAAAATCCCTTGGCTATACATGATGCAGACCGAGGAGAGCAAGCGCAGTGGGGAAGCGGAGGTGCTGTACAAGGTGTGCATCTATGGCACCACAGGAATGGCAGCTTTGGAGTGACAATTTGGAGGACATGACTGCCACCCTTTCACTTTTCTGCACTGATAGCATACTTTTTTTAGTTTCTACCTTTATATGCAAATAAAGTAAGGCATCCAGATAGATGGGCAGGAGCTGTGAAAAAGGAAATGGAAGGGAAATTTTTTTTGTTAGCAAAACATTTACAAGTTTGCATGTCATTTTATGACTGTTAAGTTGTATCCTTAGTTATGGTACTTGATAATTCCAGTATGGTTCCTGGAGAGGACATTAAGAGAAGGGCAAGGAGAGGTAGGTATGGTACAGACTGGAATTCAGGTCTTTCACAAGGCTAACCTTCTCTGGAAAATAGAATGAAAGGGGGAAAAAAACCCAAAACACCAGCCCTATGATAAAGTGGCAAGGAAAACAAGAGATCTATCACCACAGCAAGTCAGATAACCAAGGAAAGGTCAATTAAAACAGACACCAACAATACCCAACACAGCCCAAAGCAGAAGTCCAGAGAGACTTAAGATCTCAACAATAAAGCTGACTTAAAACTCACCCACCATGATGACTCAGGGAACTGAGCAGAAGAGGGGGCAGAAAGATTGATTGTAAGAGCCCTTGTGGGGGAAAATATCCAGAGACATCGCTCCATTCAGCAACAACACATAAAGGGGAGGAGGGGGAATGGCTACCTCTTATGCAATTCATAACCCCCTGCCCCATGGACTGATTCAGTATGCCCACTGAGGAGGGCCTCCAGTGGGTTGGAGACAGAGAGGAGGGAAATGGGGGTACCATCATGAGATTTGCTCATACAATGTATCTAATCATTGACAATAAAGATATTTTAATAAATAAATAAAATTTAAAAAATTAAGAAAATACAACCAAAAAAGGCTATAAAAATCTACTTCAGACAAATTGTTTTTTTCCTGCATGAACTCCTAATTACTTCATATTTCATCTGACATCTTGTCAGCCTACAAAAATAGTGATTTTCCTATTTCAATTTTCTGCTCTATAAAATAGTCACCATGATTACCATAAGACATTTTATAAAACCTTTGTAAAGGGACAAGAATTTTTAAAGTGAAAACAGTATAGGAATATACATCATTGATTTTGGGTCATTGTGACCCTGATGACAACTTATTACGATAACAGAAGATGGCAATGAAGTGGGTGATGTGAAAATGAGTTCTAAGGAGAAATTATACTGACAATCTAATCAGGATTTTTAAACTGTACTTCAAAATGAAACCACTATATGAGGACTACTTAATTTTTCCTATGTTTAACCAGTATGCTTAATCCTATGGTCTTTGAAAAAAAATGCTCTTCCTATACATGATGCAATCATATGGGCTGAACCAGGCCAGTTACAAGCCCCTGAGCTATGTCTCAGCATAATTCAGGAGCACAGGAGTGAGGAGGCTTTATTCCTGGAAACATGCGGCCGAATGCTGGAACTTCATGAGGGTCATGACCTCAGCCAAGGCTCCGAACTGCTGTGATTTTATCAACTGACACATTCTTGGATGGACTCCAGCTCTGCTAAAGTAGAGGGGGAGGCGGAGGGAGACTTAGGGCTCAGTTATGTGTCTACTGAGGCCCATTCCACAGCTGACTCTTCTGCAGCAGTTGAGAGCAGGTGACCTCGCATGCTGAGGTGAGACACCAAAACCCACAGCACCTGCAATCCTCAATGTGTCAAAAGATGGAATTCTTAGTTTGTTACCACCTGATGTAGCTGCTCTACATGTCGATGCCTGGGATGCTCACAGTCTATGTAGCTGCCACTTCCTGGGACTTGACAAGTCAGGGAAGGTGGTTTTGATACTTATTTTAACAAAGATGCTTTCTAGAATGGCAGGCACACAGCTCCAGACATGAGACATGAGGAACTCAAAAGTACAAGTAACAGAAGTATTTCAGCTAGCTTAGTGGGTGCTTTTACCACCCTGAGCAACACTGCCTGTCCTTTGGTCAAGTTGTGCATACCAGGATCATTCTCCCCTTTCCTCCTTAGTAACTGAACCACAATTCTAAGAACTCAGTCTCTCAACGTAAAAGCAGTGATGACATTGATTACCCTTCTTTCAGAAGCTAGAGCTTGACTCTGTTCTTTGGTGTGAAGTAGAAATAGTATGGAGGGCTGTTATATAGCAAATTCCTCCTCTGTCATGAAGTATTCCCTTCAGGAAGGAGGAAGGAATTAAGGGGTCAACAAGTCTGGGAGAGCTGAAACTTAAAAGGTCAGAGAACCACTCCTCAAGGTTACAGAAGCAGTGAACACCTGTTGAGGTTAAGGGTAGACTCTGACCCGTGTTAGAATCAATATTCTAAACCTAAAGGTTGCAATAAATCTAAGGATATGTAACTTCATTCATGCTTCTGTAAGCAACCCCAATAAAATCAATGGTTCACCACAACTGGGCTTGGTGCACTAGAACTTTGGTCTGTCGTCTGTACTCTGTCTGGGGTGAATAGACATGCGTTGATGTCTCCCCAGCAAAGTTTCACAAGGGCATCCACAAAAGCTGCTTAATAAGAGATGACCTATCTAGAGAATAACTTTATGCCTGTCTACATTTTATTCGTTGGGGGGATGGTTTCACTGATGGGAATGCTATAGTCAGCAACAAGTTTGCACCAGGGAATCATCTGGAAGACAGAAGTCTATACTGTTAGAAAGTCTCCACATCCTTAATGACACAGTGAAGCCCTTCTATCAGATTCAGATTTATTTGATAAAGAGAAAGAACCTTTGTTATTGTTTAAGCAACTATGATTGGTTGATGGATAGTAATATGCTTCAAACCTAATCCTAACTGATAGCACCAAGGGAGTGACAACAATGATACTATATTTTGCTCATCCTATGAATTTCCAATGATCTAATAGTGTTTCCAATTATCAGTCAGAGGCATGTTGCAATGTAAAACTTTAAGCTTATAAATAGATTTAATAGCATTTCAGTACCCCCAGGTGCTAAAATAAACAATTTACCCGACCTCTGTATACTGAAGGAAAATGGCATTAAATTGATAAAAGACTCAAGCTAAAAACAGAGAGCAAAGAATGGAGCACCATTCATAGGAGGAGTTCTGAGATAGGCTGCCTTATTGGTCATGGGTAGCGGATAAGGAGGGGTTGAAGATGACATCATCACAACTAGCAGCTTGCCAGACATGGTGGCACATGCCTGTAATCCCAACACTCAAGAGGATCACAAATTCAAGGTCATCCTGGGCTCCATAGAGAAAAACATTTTTATAAAAACAATTGTTAACCTCTGACTTGGTTGAACAGTGCAGCTAATGTGGACGAGAACTGAGATGGAGAACACAGATCAGGGAAGGGGATATGGCGTTCGGTTTGGAACTTAAACAGCTGTTGTGATGCCTGAAGGGTTTCAACAGAGTCTGAGAGAAAGGGAACAAGCTGGGAATTCAGGCTCACTTGTTTTGAATTTTAAACACAGTTGATGATTTCACATCAATTACTCAATAAAGCTCAGGCTCCTAATCATGAGTTCAAGGCAACTGATAATATGCCCATTAATTCTTTCTGTCTTTATCTCTTGACATCCCTCATTGCTTAAGAGGCCTCATCAAATACAAAGTTAGGCACAAACAACACAGGTTCCTGAAATAAGCTTCAAAGAAGCCCTTCCCCCATGAATATTTCTTTCCCAATACATGTCCATTTTGCCGGGAATATCTGATTACCTGCCTGCCTTCCATGCTATGCAAAACCCCCAGAAGGCTGCACTGTCAGCTTGGATATAGCACATCAGAACTGATCTGCACGCCAATACTTGCTTAATTAATGGAGGACAGCTCTCCATGCCTCTAAGCTTGCTGCCTGCTTATCTGAAACACAGAAAGGGATCAATGCCCACTCTGGGTTGTCAAGGCTGGGTGTCAGTGCAGTAATGGTGGCTTTTTTTCTGGAGAGAGCAGGTAGGAAGAAGAAAAAAGCAAATAGCTGATACAAGTAAATGATTCTATTTAAGGAGAAAAGGACATGAGCACACTCAAGTTTCTGATACTCTGTATGCAAAACACACCAAGAATGCAGCATCAATAGTCAGAGGTCAGCATCAGCAGGAGGAGTGTGTCAATGAAGAAAGCCCTTGGTGCTCAGGAGGCAGGGCTGAGCCTGGAAAAGAGAAGCACCCCTGGAGACCTTCCAGACCTCTGGCTCGCAGCAGACGTTTTAAACACCTGTCAGCAGAGCAGAGTGCTATGCTGCTCCCTCACCCTCAGCTGTGTACTGTGAAATGACCAGCGCATTGTCAGATAAGGTCCATGTTCTTTTGCGGAAAGGTTTTCTAAATGTCACAAAGGTAGCATGGGCCAGACACTTGCTAAATACAGCAAGTCCCAAGCCAGAGATACATATTGCTTAGCTTCTCCAATTCACAGTGAAGGAGAAAACAAAATAATGGCAAGCTGGAATGTGGTAATCAGAGCAGCCTTACCCATGGGATGTGTGAACATTTTTGCAATTTTGTGACATATACTTTTAATGGGAATTAACAAAGATTATTGAGTTGTGTTAACTACTTTTTATTACAATATAATTAGTATTATCAAGATCTTGAAATATGAGAATTGCTTTGAGCCCTGTGAAACAATGCCTGCATACTTCAAACATATTTTTCAGGCCTTTTTATACATGCTTGGGGGAGACTAGAGAGCAGAGCCTGGAAAAAATGTTTTTTCAGCACAACCCATGTCCTGTTCCAATGTCTGCTGCCTCACAGTGCTGGTTCTCAGTGCAGGCCCAATATAAAGACACAATAGAAGTACATATTACATGACCCAGCACCCAGTTTCCTTGGTATTTGTTCAAATGAGTTGAAAACTTGTATCAACACAAATACCTGCTCAAAATATTTTTTTAGCTATTTTAGAGCTGCCAAAATAAAGAAGCACCCAAGATGTTAGATGGATAAACTGTGGTATATCCACACCAAGGAATATTACTCAGAAAATTAAAAAATTAGCTACTGATCCACAAAAAGACATGAAAAAACTTAAATGCAGGCTGTTAAGTGAATGAAGCTAATTTGAAAAAGCAACATACTGTCTGTGACATTTTTGAAAAAAATACAACTATAAAGACAATGAAAAGATATGTGGCTTTCTGGAATTAAAAGAGAGGAATGAACTGGTGGAACACAGGAGATTATTTAGGTAGCAACACTGTTCTGCTTGACAGAACAATGGTGGCTCCTTGCCATTTACTGCTTGCAAATCCCATACAATGTACGACATGGAGAGTGAGCTGTAATGCAACCTATGAGCCAGTATTTCAATACTGGCTTATGAATTACAATGAAAGCATCATGCCAATAACTTATAATATTAATAATGGGAAAACTGGAAGTGGAAAGGAACGAAAGGTATAAGGCAATTCTCTGTATTTCCTGTTCAGTTTTTATCTAAACTAAAACAAATCTCTATATGTATGATTTTTTAAGAACATTACCTTAAATTTTTGAAAAAGCATATTATCTTAAAGCTTCCAATTCATTTAATAACTAATTTAGAACAATACTTTCTCAGCTGAGAAAGGCATCAGTTTAGAAAATAACTTACCATTATAATACTAAGTACATTTTTTTCAGTATTAGAGATTGAATCTAGTGCCACCAGCATGCTAGGCAAGCACTTGATCACAGAATTGAATCTTTTTTGAACTAGATCTCTTATCCTCAATTGTGGAGCTTGAAGTTACCAGCTGCATAATCTTGAACAAGTGGGAATTAGTCACCACTGTAGGTGTGTGGCAAATAGCAGTGAACACATAAAAATACTTGTCTCACCAGGACAATTAAAAATAAAGAATAAACTACCAGATGTGGTAAGTTATATAATAGGTGAGAAGGTACTGAATGCTCAGATAAAAGGGACAGCATGACAAGGAGAATCAGGATTCCTAGAATGGTCTGGGAAGTAATTTCATTTACTCACAGGGGATACAATACCTCCCATCAGCTAAGGGTGCTCTGTATTTCATTTAATCTCCCATGGAAGACTCTTCAATAAATTGTGCCCAATACAAAGAAAATGCTCAATTAGCAAAGGTGGCCGCTAATTACTACAGTTATTGTCAATGAAACATTTAAGTAAATGACAATAAATGTTGAATAACATTTATATTACAATACCTACCATATTCTAATTTTTGATCTTTAAAATTCTAGAGCACTGGGAAGTCCAAAACCTAAATCCCCGAAGTAAAAGGCTTATTCGTTACAGAAAAGAAGCACTTGGAAATAAAATAAAAAGAGCACTTGTGGAATTTGTGGATGTTTACTAATACAAATCATCCTTTCATTATTTTTCTCCTCACGTCTGCCAAGAACCTCATATGTTGATGGATCCTAGAGAAGATTTTGGCAACTGTGTATATGCAAAGAACAGAAAATCTCAGAAAGAAAAGATTTACAAAGAGGTAGGCATTCCTGAGATATGAGAGGACGCAAGGCTGGTATGATGGTCCCCTGAACTCATCAGGAAAGGGGGCTTCTCCTGGCATACTCTTCTGCTATTTCTAGGGTGGACTTAGATTCTATGATCCAAGAAAGACTGCAGCCAGCTCACATGTGAAGAAGAAACCGGTCAAGATAGAGACAGGGGACTTGTCTCACTTGTCTTTAAGGAATTTTCTCAGACAACTTCTCATTTATGTTTTCATCAACATGTTGTCCAAGCTCTTGCCTTATTTAATGGGGGCTGTGTGTCCAGCTATGAACCAGACAGAAGTGTCCTGAGAGGTAACAGTAGCTCCTCAGAGAAAGAAACAAAATGACCACTCCACTTACTGGTGGCTGACTGGGCCATATTTTTGTTTTTTGTTTTTTTTCCCTAAAAATCAATCATTCTATGAAAGCATAAACATTGGTTACTTATCTTCAAGTAACAGGATTTAAGAATCATGATGTAAAATAAACTTTCCCATATGATTCCCCTACTAATACTTATAGCTAGTCTTGCAAGTAGGTGGTCGCCGAGATTCATTGATATGTTTCTAGAGGTTCTACCTCATGAATGACAGCATAATCTTTACAACAGAAACTCAAAGAGCTTTATGAAAGACAGGAGGCCAGGCTAAAGTGATGCTTCCTCCAGCCAGAAGGCTGAAGACAATTCACAATTATAATAAATTCTATTGGGGGACATTTACTCAAAACTACCACAGTAGAGAACATTTTATATGGTATTACTCTATTGACTGCTAATTTCTTTTCTTCAGCAATGGTGTCTTTAGATGCATGGAGGAATCTGAGTCTTATAATAAGTCTGAGTGCTTAGTAATTTAAAACCAAAAGTTTCAACTTGAAGATCCATTGGTAAGATGATACAGTGAAGACACTTTACAGAATGACTATTAATCAGCACTGCCTCATCTCAATATCCTTTCTTTCCAATGTGAACACGGTGCCAGAAGGGGCCATCTGACAGCCACTCTCAAGCAGATGATTTCTAACTATTTATTAGGAGAAATGTTTTCCATGTCCCAGGGCATACTGTTAAGACAGGGATTTGTAAGTTCCAGTTCATTATTAGTTTTGGCAGGATTCTAGTGTCATAGTTGTTAGTTTTGCTGGCACCAGACAACCATTTTTCTGCTGCAATTGTCTACAGAAGAGATGTCCTAGATTAGTGCTGAACACCAGAGGATCCAAAAACCAATGATGAAGATTTCAAAACTGCCATGTACAGTGGATAAACTGAGGATACAAGCGATAACTGAAAATGATCACTCATCGAGACCTAAGAAAATTAAATAGCAAAAAAAAAATCCTTGGCTGCACAAACTACAAACAAGGTGTACATTTTTTTTCTCTCAAAAGATTTATAGTCTACAACGTGTTGCTAGGATAGAAATACCACCTACACAAGAATGCTCTTGTTTTCTGAATAGTTGACTGATGCCATCAAGATGCCAATTACCTGTGATGAGACTCTGACTACACCAGAGGCATCTGCTGAAAAATGTCCCTCATCAAGAAAGTGGAGCAGACACTGCAAATAACAGCTGTGGGTACGCCACTGAAGTGCATCCTGACGTTCCATCTTTTTTTTTAAAAAAAATCTTTATTATAAATAAGTATATACATTGTATGAGCAAATGTAGTGAAGGTGTCCCCATTTCTTTCCTTTCTGTCCCCTACCCACTGGGATCCTTCCTCGGTGCACATTCTGAATCTGTCCATAGGATAGGGGATATGAACTGCACCAGAGGTAGCCAGTTTTTCTTTCTTTTTTTTTTTCCTTCCTCCTTGTGTATTGTTGCTGAGGGGGGCAATGTCTCAGGATATTCTCCCCTACCATGGCTCTTACATTCTTTCTGCCCCTCTTTTCCACTCAGTTCCCTGAGTCACAGTGGGTGAGTTTTCAGTCTGCTTTACTGTTGAGATCTTAACTATCTCTGGATCTTTGCCCTGGATTGTGTTGGGTATCGTTGTGTGTCTCTCTCCATTGACCTTTCATGGGTTATCAGACTTGCTGTGGTGACTGGTCTCTCCTGTTTGTCTCGTCACTTTCTCATAGGTTTCAATTGGGCCTGTGTGGAAGGTAGGTGTGGTTTGTCTCCTGCCAGGACGTCAGCCTTCATCCAATGACTTGTTGGTGGAATTGAGTTATCCCTGGCTCTTTTACTGCCTACTGAAAAATACAAACAGACTCTCCAATGGAGAGTGAGATCAGTATAGGTTAAATGAGACAACAATGCTATCTTGGCTTACTCCTAATGGGTGTAGCCTCTCTAGTATTCTGGTAGTAGGAATTTCCCCTAGGAGCCTGAGATCTTGGTCCCCCAAAGGATTATGCTGTGGATCCCAGTTCCAGTTAAGGGTTCCTTGTCACTAAGCGGATCTCTTAGCCAAAATGGATCCCAGTTCCAGTTAAGGATTCTTTGTCACTAAGCAGATCTCTTAGCCAATCAGTAAGCCGTTGCTTACCCTCCTCAGTTTAGTGCCACTACCACACAGATGAGCATTTCTTAACTTGTTGGTCTCTTCCATATAGCCATGTGTTCAGCATTCTTGTGACAACTGTCTATATTGTATATCAGTGGTCTCTGCTTTCTCCAAATATCATTGACCAATTTCCCCTGGCAGCTCATGCAACACCTTCCAGTGCTACACATGCTACCATCTGGGAGCTGGTTACCATTCTGGATCTAGCAGGATCTCTTGGTGTTGTTTGATGACACTTTGTGATTTCTTCAGCAACAGGGTCTTACCTTAGGCCTGGCAGGTATTCAAGAGCTTTGACAGAAATCTGTCACATTTTGGGGAACTCATGGGTCTCTTTGATCAACAGCTCCGTGTCGGAAGGAACCAATGACTGGGATAGGGAGATGCAGGCCTGAGCAATTATTCTTGAGATTAGACTTCCTCCCATTCTGTTCATGGCCCCTCATACCAGGTGGTGCCCTCAGCTTCCTCAGGAGCTTACTGTATAAAGGCTAGGGTTTTAAGTTGTTAATTCATTATTAGTTTAGTTTACTGTATGAGTTCCCCCACCCTTCTATCCCCCCAACTCTCCCACCCCTCCCCACAATTCATTCCATTCCCTTTTATCAACTCTCCGTTCACTGATAGATTTTCTTAATGTTCCAGTTTAACATGGTTAAGAACCACATTTGAGGGAAAATATGTAGCACTTGGCTCTCTGCTCTTGTGTGTGGTCACTAAGAATGATCTGCTCCAAGTCTGACCATTTTTCTCTAAATTCTATTATGTCATTTTTCCTTTCAGCTATATAGAATTCCATAGAGTATATGTACCACAACTTTGATAGCCATTTGTCCAGTGATGGGCATTTGGGTTGATTCCAATTCCTCACTATTATGAATTGAGCTGCTATAATCATGGTTGAGAAAATGTCTCTGTACTTCAGGAAGGAAACTTTGGGGTAGATGCCCAGTAGAGGGATAGCTGGGTCTGCCAGTAGCTTTATATCCATCCTGTTCAGGAGCCTCCACACTGCTTTCCATAGTGGTTGTACAAGTTTGCATTCCCACCAGCAGTGAATAAGGGTCCCTTCTCCCACATCCTCACCAGCATCTATTGTTAGTAGATATTTTAATGATTGCCATTCTGACTGGAATGGCATTTTTGTTGTTTTGATTTGCATTTTCTCTGATGATTAATGACATTGAACATTTTCTCAAATGGGAGTTGGCCATTTGTATTTCTTCCCCTGTGAATTCCTTGTTGAGTTCAGTCCCCCATTTTGTGAGAGAGCTGTTTGATAATATTTTATTTAATTTTTTGAGTTCTTTGTATGTTATAGATATTAGACCTCTATCTGTATTGTAGCTGGTAAAGATTTACTCCCAGTTTGTTGGTGGTCTTTTGACTTTACAGAAGCTTTTTAGATTGATAAGATCCCAATAGTTAAGTGATTGTTGCACTTTCTGGGCTATTAGAAGTTCTTTCAGGAAGTTTTTCCCTATTCCTCATAGAGAGTTCCCCCATTTTTTTCTTCCAGGATTTTCAGAGTTTCAGGTCTTATGCTGAGGTCTTTGATTCATTTGGAGTTGATTTTTGTGCATGGTGAGAGGAGAATGTCATTTTCTTGCAAGTATTTATCCAACTTGTCCAGCAGCATTCATTAAAGATGCTATCTTTACACCAGTTAACATTGTTGGCATCTTTGTCGACTATGAAGTAAGTATACTTGCTCAAGCTTAGGGCAGGGTCTTCAATTGTTCCATTGGTCTATCTGTCTGTTTTTGTGCCAGTAGCATGCTGTTTTTGTTATGATGTCTTTGTAGTATATCTTTAGGTCAGTTTTGGTGATACCACCTGATGTGCTTCTTTTACTAAGGATGGCTTTGGATATCTGAGGCCTTTTACCATTCCAAATAAATTTGCAGATTATTTTTTGTATGTCTGCAAAGAATGAAGCTAGTATTTTTATTGGTATTGCATTGAATCTGTATATAACTTTGGAAGTATTGCCATTTTCATGATATTAACTCTACCTATCCAGGAGCATGGCAGATCTTTCCATCTTTTGTCATCCTCAATTTCCTTTTTGAGCATTTTTATGTTATCATTATACGAGACTTTCACCTCTTTGGTTAGTGTTATTCCAAGGTATTTGACTTTGTTTGTGGCTATTGAAAATGGGATTGTTTCATTGATTGCTTTTTCTGTATGCATGTCATTTGCATACAGGAAGGCTACTGAGTTTCGTGTGTTAACTTTGTATCCTGCCACTCTGCTGAAGGAGTTTATCACCTTCAGGAGTTTAATGATACTGTTCTTTGGGTCTGTGATGTATAGGATCATGTCATTGTGAAAAGGGATTGTTTCACTTCTTCCTTTCCAATTTGTATCCCTTTCATGTCTTTCTCCTGTCTTATTGCATTGGCTAGAACCTCTAGGATTATGTTGAAGATCAGTGGTGAGAGTGGGCACCCCTGTATTTTTCCAGAATTTAATGGGAAACCCTTGAGTCTTTCCCCATTGAGTATTATTTGGGCTTTAGGAGTTTTGTATATGGCCTTAATTATGTTGAGGTATAGGCCCTCTATTCCAAGTCTTTCAAGTATTTTGATCATGAAGTGGATTTTGTCAAAGGCTTTCTCTGCATCGATTGAGATGGCCATGTGGTTTTTGTGGTTAAGTTTATTTTATGGTGGGTTATGTTGATTGATTTCTGTATGTTGAATGAACCCTGCATCCCTGGGATGAACCCAACCTGATCGAGGTGGATAATACTTTTAATATGTTGTTGAAATCGGTTTGCAAGGATTTTATTCAGAATTTTTGCATTTAAGTTCATCAAGGTCTATAGTTTTCCTTTCTGGATTTCTTTTTGTCCAGTTGGGGTATTAGAGTTCATAGGAGTTTGGAAGTGTTCCCTGTTCTCTGATTACTCTAAAAAGCTTCAGAAAGAGTGGCTTGAGTTCTATGATGAAGGTTTGGCAGAATTCGGCTGAGAATCCATCAGGACCTGGACTTTTCCTTCTGGGGAGGTTTTTGATTACATTATCAATTTTGATCTATGTAATAGGTTTATTTAGGAGATTTATCTGCTCTGAGTTTAGTTTTGGCAAGTGTTAGGTGTCTAAGAATTTGTCCATTTCTTCCAAATTCTCAAATTTTGTGGAATAGAGGTTTTGGAAGTATGTCCTGATGATTCTTCCAATTTCATTGGTGTCTGTTGTGATCTCTCCTTTTTCATTTCTGATTTTGTTGATTTGGTCCTTCTCTTTTATCTGTTTGGTTAGATCTTTTCTAGTCTAGGTTTCATTTGAAAATCAATCATTGGCAAATACAGCATCAAGGTATTCCATTTTTCTTCTGAGGAACTTGCATATTTTCAAATAATTGTCTTTAATTGTCCTAATCACAGTGTTAAAAACTTCCATTCATATTTACCTTCTTCCAAAGACCTGAAAATACCCAACTTTAGAAAAGTCACTTTAGGGGCATATTTTTGATTCCATGTACTGCATATATGGCACAACTGTAGACGACTGAGGGGCAAAGACATCTACGGCAAAATTACAGTCAGTAGGGAGCCACAGAATTGCAACAGGTGTCCAACTGGTGTTTCTAGCATGCCTTTTTAATTATGTTCACAGCGTCAAAATTACATAAAGGAGAGAATGTGTCTCTTTGGTTTGGGAAATAATCAGGAGAAAACATGTGATTCCTTTAAGATGATGTA
The DNA here is from genome assembly GCA_004024765.1 of Zapus hudsonius. Lineage (NCBI taxonomy): Eukaryota > Metazoa > Chordata > Mammalia > Rodentia > Dipodidae > Zapus > Zapus hudsonius. Next base: position 29,257 of record PVHP010004814.1, on the reverse strand, counting down.
AAAGGCCCCCAAAACTGGCTTTCTGCCAGCAGGGAAGGAAAAAGCCAGATTTCCAAGAATGTTTTCCTTTTTACTTATGTAACAATAAACTGGTTTTGCTTAATTTCTACCCATTACCTTGCCTATTCACTAAGGCTCATATCTCATTAAACTTGAAGTGCAACTAATGCTTTAATAAACTCTAGTAATCAATTAACTTTTCACCTTTTAATGTCCAAGTCTACCTATTTATCAGGTAAGGACTTGGGATTTAGAAAGCATTAATGAAGTATGTGGTTTATTACAAATGTTTGAGTTTCCAGGTAGAAAACAAAGCATCTAAACTCAGATAATAGCTACATGGTCTAATTCCTATTATCAAGCAATAAACTGGTAACTGAACTAACATTCTGCTTGTGAAAATGAGGTTACTAAGTTACTCATAAACTCACTCCTATATTCAGCCGATACTCTATTTTTAGAGACAATGATTTGATTATAAGCCTGAAAATAAGCAATGACCCAGAGGTCAACTGGGTGAGAGAGTAGTGAGAATTACCACATCAATGAAGTTTCTGACCATGGATTCACTGGAGAGCTCAGTGACTAAAATTCCCTTATTGGATTTCAGCTGTCTATAGCAAATGTGATTGCAATTTACAAACTTAAAAAAAATGTGCTTGCACAAAATTCTAATATATGAGACGATTGTGAATCTTAGGGATGGAGAGGAAGGAAGAGAGAAAAGAAGAGAGATGAAAGAGAAAGTGAGAGACACTAGCTATATGGAAATGACACTTGCAAACAACACATACCACAGAGACATACTTGACCAGCTAATGAATTGTGAATGGCCTTGTTCCGTGACATGCCTGATAACTGGAATATGAATCACTTTCGAAAGACATGTTCTTGGAAATAAGTTAGAGATTAGGTATGTTTAATTCATATTAAGGATACTTAAGAAATTTTAAATTAATCTTCCTTGTCGTAACTATAGTATTAGTGTTTATTTGCCCCAAGGGCTGTGGAGAAAGTAGTTAACATGAACTCAAATTTAAAAAAGCATATGGTTCAGTCCCAATGGAGTGCTCTGAGAGGTGAAGCTACCTTCCAAAGACATGAAGATTCTAGATTGCTATACAAAGGCACACCATTGAAACATGTATCAATGTAAAATTACATGTCAATCTTTCCTTTAGTAACGTCAGTATTACTATATGTAAGACAGCATATTTATCACCCCTTCATAAATATTTTAACATAGATCAAATGTTTGACCTCAAAATAATCTCTTCAATTCATTTACAACTAGAGATTCTCCCTTCCAGCACTTCCACTGTGCCACAGACTTTTCTTACCACATAATTTTCAGGCTACCATGAACTGTTGTCCCCTGCCAACATCCCCCATAAGCATTTATATTTCCGTAATTCCAAAGACAGAAGAAAAAGATTACTTCTACATTAAGAAGTGTGATATTTATAAAAATGGGATATAAGACAATGAATAATTATTGATGTTTTTACAAAAAATAAAAGCAAGGGAAACAAAATTCACACTTCAGATTGTACAGAAATCGTGTAAAGATTTTCATAATAACTGATGGGTTGCATTGCACAGCACAGACCTAGGAGCTCATTCAAAAAGCGAAGTTCGATGATATAGATCAAGCAATCCCTGGAATATAGTAAATACACAAGGAGGTAGGGGGAGTGCTTTAACTGCTTTAGGACCTATGAATTAATTGATGGCTATATAAAAGATCCAGGAGTGGGGTTACTGCATTTGAAGAAGGAAATAATATCTGTTGGCAGAGCAAACAAGTGGAGAGGATTTCACACCTGATGAGACACTCCCCATGTTGTAAGTAGGTTGGAAGGCTTGGATGAGAAACTAAACCTCTGTCCATGATTTAGGAAGATGGTATGTGACCCTCTGGACCTTTATCAGGGCTATAGGACACCCTTTGGCATTTATGTCTCTTGTCCTTCCCATGTTCTTAGGAGATAGCAAGTCCACTGTTCACAGAAAATAAAATAGAAAACCAAGATATACCTTCTCCCTCAAATAGATTAATGTTTCTTTTGCTTTTACAATCCCCTCCCCTCCCCAGCCCATGTCAGGATTCACCCTGGAGCAAGGAAACGTATGTGGGACACCAGCTCTTTTTTAAAACAAGTTCAAACATGTTCACTTTACGACTTCATTTTCCCTTCTCTGTTTTTGAACTTTGCTCAGTTCCCTGTGTTACTCAACATGGCATGTAATCCATTTAACTCATCTGCTGTATGGACAAAGCAGATCTGGAATGTATTAGAGATGCATTTTAAAGAACCTAGCTGAAATGCTGACAGTAAGTGTGGGAAACATATAGGCAACCCCAATACAGAACTCTTTGGGGTCCACTGTGCAGCACAAGGCAAGATGAGGGGAGAACAGAGACTTAGCCCACAGGACTGGGAAGGAAAGGGAAAGGAGGTACAGCCCCAGAGGGATCTTCACCATACACCAGAGCTAGCCTCACATGGAAGGTGTGGTACCATCATGCTTACCACAGACCAAACAGGGTTGCTAAGGGCTAGAAGGTGGCAGACTTTTTCCATTATAAAATGAAATGCTCTACTACTTTCTAGTACTGATCTAAGATAAAAGCTTTTCTGATTAAAAAAAATATGAAATGACTTCTGGAAACCCTATATACACATAATTTTAGCAGACATTAAACATCCTTCAAGTCCTTGTTTTTATCATTTCTTCCCCCACCTTCCCACCATAATTTTAGGCAAAATATCGTGGAGTAGGTTTGCATTGCAGGGTTTGACAGAATGCTGAGGCAGTCTTCTTACTGTGAGAGGCTGTTTCACAGTGGTGAATATGGGCAAAGAATCACATAGCCTGGGGCTGAATACCAGCTCTGCCACTTGAAGTTACTTAACCTTTCTGACACTGTTTTCTTCTCTTCTAAATGGTGTAACAACACAAACCTCTGTGGCTCAAGGAAATCAATGAACTATCACAGTACAGGCCTCAGAACGCATGGCTCAATGCAGCAGAGGACTGAGGAAGCCAGTGGTTGTCATGGTTAAATATTCTTCCTCCTTCCTGAAATCAGCCTTGCTCTGTTCTGCAAATACCACAGAACCAAAGCATATTTAAAATTATTTGCATTCTGCATTTAAAAATAAAAAAAGCAAATTACAGGGCTGAAGGTACAGTTCGGCATACACGAGGCCCTGGGTTCCATCCCAGGCACTGCCAAGAGGAAGCAGTTCCGCCATGAAAGTATCTTGGAAATGTGGGTGATCCTTGAATGAAAATTGTTTTTTCACCCCATGGTAAAGGATCACAAGGGAAATAGCCACGTTATTTTAACAAGGATATCAATGGCCAATCTTTTGATAAAAAGAAATGAATTATTGAATATATATTTATTGATTTCTATATTTTTGCAGTGCTGGGGACTGAGCTCATAGCCTTGCATATGCTATGGAAGATGTCTCCCACTAAATTACATGTTCAGTGCTCAATTTTTCTTCCCCTTTAGAATTTCAATACGCTGAGAATATGCTTCCTCTTTTCTTTCTTTTAATGTTCAATCTCTCAGTACCTGGGTGCTTAAAATGGGGCGGGAAATGTTTGCCTCTCTAAAATTGCTCTTCTTTCAGGCTCCTGTGGGTGTATCTAACTAACATAAGCCCACAGCTAATAGGCAAGAATCACGCTCCTGCTTGGGAGACAATGCCAGAGGCAGCATGGTGGTTGGTGGTGGCCTCCTCACCTCTAATGAATTCCTCCTGCTGCAACCAGTGGCCTTTTCCAAGCTCTGCCTCAAGTGTCCATTATTTCTTTGTTGTTCTACTAATCAGAAGCTGATGCCTGACCTGGCAATCAGAAACACCGCTCAGCACGCTACTTGCCTTTCATCACTGCCACACTTGAAGATTCCTTTCTACCTTTCCTGACTCTACTGTAGCCCACCCCATGGTTTAGTCTTATACTTCCTATTCTCTCCCAAAGGTTTATTTGTACCAACATTTCAATCCTCAGTATGTGATACCACATATCAAATACACTCATGGGGAAGTCATATCTTCTACTAGTCTATAGGCTCTTAAAGCTTAAGAAGTAGTTGACCTTTTTCGGTAGAAAAACGCTTTTATGCTCTCTCAGTTCTCAATAAAATCAAAATTGTAAAATACAAAGTTTTCCTCCTCCATGATGTTTCACAATAATAGATCACAATTTGGTCATGTTTTTGCAGACCCAGATGTATCCGCATCTGCAAGATCTCGCCAGTTTCAAATGAGGAACTTGAAATGTTCCCAATGCCATTTCTCTCTACATATGCAGTGACTGACTTCTGAGAGACCAGAAAAGGTGAGGGGTTGGTGCAGTAGTGCAGGCTGACTAATATCGCCTGAGGATACCTAGGTCGACTTCCAGAATATGAGGAGGTTACCTTATGCACGTTAACAAGGAACTCTGCACATGTGGTTCCGTGAAGGACTTTCAGATAAATATCTTGGTTGATAACAGGAAAATCTGACTAGCAAAAAGAAGGTGAAATGATGACAGGAGAGATGCAGTGATGCTCTGAAGATGCCAGGGAAGGGGCTACAAGCCGAGGGACAGGTGGCCCCCAGTTGATGAGAAAGAAAATGATTTCTCCTCTCACAGCCTTGGTACCCTCTCAACATTAGTTCACAACTGACCTCCACAGCCACAAAAAAGGGGTGTTTTTTTGTTTGTTTTAAGCCACTAAATTTGTGGTCATTTGTTACGGGGACCCACATGGCCTTTCTGGACATCAATTCTAAGCCAGCAGTTCTCACAGGGAGAGCCCTGGCCCACCAGCAGTGGTTCTATTGCTGTGCACTGGAGATGCAGATACCTAATCCTCCTCCAATCTCTGCAATCAGAAGCTGGATAGAAAAAGGCCCAACAACCTGAGAGCTCCCAAGTCCTCCACATGATTCCAAGACGTGTTTCAGTCTGAGAACCAGTGTCTTCTTCTTTGAACTTTGTAACTAACAGCATGTCAGGCATGTTTATGACATGAAATAAAATAAACAAATGGCCTATCACTTCTTTGAAACAAACGCTATGAGAACACGATGTGAAAAGCAAGAAGCACAGCCCAAATATACCACAGCGCAAAGAGCCGAACGTCTTCAAATAACATGAAAAGCTATTACTAATCTGGTCTGTTTCATCTGTACTTAAATGTTTGAAATGGAAAAGTCAAGTATGAATGCATTCTCTCTGAGTCATCTACTAAATCAAATACTCTTTTCTTAGCAAGCAAAACAGATTTTTAATAAATTGAACCACAAATTAATAACTTTCTCTTTCTGTACTACCTACTAATTTCTTGGTCTAGAATTGCCACATTGAACATATTAAGGACAAAACTTCCAATGACTTATTTTTGCGATGGAGGGGGTCTTATTTTGTAGCCCAGGCTGGACCCAAACTTGGCAGCCTTCTGCCTCAGTTTAGTAAGTGCCTAGGACTACAGGCATGTGCCACTATGTCCAGATTTCAGTATTATAGGAAGGCTGAGATTTTTTAAGAAATCACATGTAGGCCAGGAGGAAGCAAAAAGGAAAACAATAGCATTAGATAAAATATTTATGCCATATTATATAATTTTTTTTGCTAAAATCAGATTTCAAACTAGTTATTTGCCATATGAATATCATAATTTGAGAAGAGATCATAATAATAAACCAATATCAAAGGATAAAAATCCATTTTTAATTTCTATACTTTTATTTAAAGGGCTGTATTGGGTTCTGATAAGTAAACTATACAACTGTGTGTGTGGAGGGGGTTGTAGTTATATTTGATAATCAGAATTTTGCCAGTCTTTGCTGAGAACATCAGGATTATAAACACTTTTCTTCACTTCACAGAAATCAGACAGAGGATTTCATTCTCTGAGGCCAAAGACAAGCCCTAAGTCAATGAAATGAGAAGCCTCTGATGACCAGAAGGGAGAGAAAGGAAGCCTGTTCTTTCCATACAAAAACCAAGTATCTTTACAATGGGGGCTTGTAGAAGAACTAAGGCCTCTTCAGCTATCAAACCAATCTCTCTACTACATCATTCCACTTATCAGAAAGCCTTTATCATAAGTATGCTCAGACAAAACTTAACCCCTCCTTAAGTTGTTAAGATTTTTGAAGCCAGGAAGCATACCATCTCTCTCCTATACCTAGCACTATGCCTTCTGCATAGAGGTTTAGTAAATTTCAGCTAAATTCAACCTTGTGGGTCTGGCTTATGTGGCTCCTGGGGAATTGAACCCGGGGCCTTAGGCACTGGAGGCAAGTGCCTTAACCACTGAGCAATCTCTCCAGCCCTTTCTTAACAAATCTTCAAGCATAGATAGCAGCACTACTCCCTGCAAGGAGGCCTAGCTCATCTGCATTAAGGTAGCAGGGAGGCAACCAAAACAAACCATTTGTCCCCTAGGTCCAGCCTTACAGGGGACTGCAGCAGAACCAGGGCAGATGATCTGGAACCACCCAGGAATTGTTCAGGTTGGGATGTCCCCTGCTTTGCTCCATTGTCAAGGCTTTGTTCTAAGAGCCTTAGTCCTACCCTATACACCCAGATAAGACCAGGCCTTCCCTGTAAAGAAAGAACCATAACTGAGAGAGTTATCTCTTTACTTTTCCCAGAAAACTGATGTTTTAAGAAAAAAAGAAAAAGAAAAAATGGTGATTTCATGTCTTTTATTGATCAACATATTTTAATATGATCATTATATGTGCTTGTAGAATTAGCTCTAAGATTTTATTAAAACACACTTGAGTAAAAATAATGTTTTCTTGTTGAATCTAGTTTGTGATTTTCCTGCATGTCAGTCAGAAAGGTCCCTGATGATGACTCAACTAATGCAGAGTGACCGTGCAGGTACAGATTTTGATAAGGGGATCAATACTTCATCTCTAATTACCTGAACTCTCCTGTGCACTACTCCTGTTCTCTGTAGAAACAGGACACGAATACTAATGCAATCCAGCTGTCAGGCACTGCCTGGAGCCAGGAGACGTGTGCAGAGGTGGCTTTGTCACAGCATACAAATGAGGGGTAATGTTCTCCATAATCAAGCTGGCACTACTCATGAGAAGAAGCCTATGCCTTTAGGAGACTAATAATGAACATATTTAAATGAGTGTTATTTTGGTAGCCTCTGAAATGTAGGTTCATTTTTCTTTTAGTTCTAGAGTTTCTACAAAATTGACAGGTTGTTAACATGAGCTGAAAAGAGAAGATTCATCAAATTCAGAAATCCTTGTATTAATTACAGAACAAGTGTAACTCAGTGAGGGCAGCGGTGACCACTTGTGCTTAGGGATCAGCTAACCCATGATGCTCTCCCATCATCCATTCCAGCTTCATGAAACCCTGCAATCTCTTTACTTGATTGCCTTAGAAAGCTATCATGAAATGTCATCTTCCCTCAGATGTGGCCTGAATGTAATGCAAGACAATTGGGGAAAAGGCTGAGCACCATGTTCTTTACAGAAAATTTCATGACTTTGAAGTCTAAGTATTACCATGAGCAAGAAGCTGTAAGGCACCACCTCAGTGCTGACACAAGACCTCTATCATCTGGACAAGCTTTACACCTTAGACAGTGCATAGTGTCATGCAAAACTCATTTTCCCAAATGCAAAATATTAAGTAGTCCCAACCAGCTTCTTACTGTGAGCAGAATATTAAAGATTTCTAGTAGTATCATAGAAAGTTAATATATATCAAAGGAGAAAATACTCTGAATAATTCTATCTGTATGTGTAAAAAGGAATTTCCATACACAATCTTAAGATGATTTCTGATGTAATGTGACTGAAGAGAAGGGGCTAGAGAGATGCTCAGCAGGTAAGAGTGACTTGTCAAGTATGAGAACCTAAGAGGGCCTAATTGCTCTGAGTTCAATTTGCCAGCACCCTTGTAAACAGCTGGGTGTGGCCACACACACTTGTACCCCAGTCCTGTGAGAAGCAGAGAACTGAGAATTGTTAGGACTCATGCTAAAAGCAACTACAGGTTTGGTGAGAGACTCAATCTCAAGGAAACAAAGGAGTGAAAAGAGGAAGACACCATAAATTCTCCTTTGGCTGTCACATGTGTGCATTAGGTACATATACCTGCACGAGTCACACACGTGCATATACCACACACACATACACACACACCCGACTACCATTCACAGCCATCACACCATGTAACTAACACACACACAATATTAAAAATGTAGCAATCACAGATTCTCAGCTTTTCCAGAATGACTCAATTAGAAACAGAGAAAGCAAATGTGGCACTCAATATGGGGGTTTTGAATACAATCACTGTTTAATTCTGTGATCTTAATATAAGTGTGGTAAGAAAGAACCATGGGATTGAGGGTGTAGGTCAGTGGTAGAACACTTGCCTAGCATAAATGAATTCTTGGATTTGATCCACAGCACTGGGGGGGGGTGGGGTAAACTTTAGCTTTTCTTCATTAATTAATCAATCCTGATTATATTAATAGAGGTCAATAATGAAAATAATGGAAACAAGTAGGCCACAAAACCAAAAGTACCTGGATTTAAATCTCCTCTATTAGATAGCTAAATGACTTTGTATAATCACTGTGTATGTACCTTGATTCTTTACAAGGATAGAAGAATTATACAACATATGATAAGCAAGAATGGTGCCCAATTTATAGTGAGTGCTCAATGAAGTGGGCTGGTGTGAGCAGATGGAGAAGGCACAGAAAGAAATGAAATATTTGGGCTGAAACTGCTGCCTGTTCAGCTGCAACTGTTTGTGAGATTACAGTCATTGAGATTGGCCCAGGTGATCTGCATTGAGACAGCCGGAAGACTACAGACTCTTTTGAAGTAGAGGGTCTGAATGCCTGAAAGAGGTTCTTTGTTCTCCAAAGTTGGCTTTATGTCTGCTGTATTAAAAAGTCAGTAGCCTACCTGGTACTATGGAGTATAATAAATGCTGGAAAGAGAAGTCACTGAATGTGCAACATGGTTTTGTTTGTTGGAAACAGCCACAAACAGTGTGAAGCAAGCTTATTGGATTACCTGCGTGTAGGCCTGATGGAGCCATGAGGATGAACCATGGGTTGCAGTGGAGACCCAATAGAGATGCCAGGACGGTGGGATGGTTCCCAAGGAGAGCTGCTGGCACCAGATGGAGTTTCCAGAACTTCACAGTGCCCTAACTTGAGGGGCAGAATTAGAACTCCAAGAGACCAGACATTGGTTACTATAGGACTTAGAGTTGGGTGTTTGCCCTGATTGTTTTAAATCTTGTATTGGTTCAATCTTTCTTTGCTATGCCCAATGCCATGTTTTGCAGTGTGAATTTGTTCTGTGCCATTTTGGGTTTTTGTTTGCTTGTTTTTTTTTTTTTTGTATTATGGCTAAGTTCAAATACTTTGAAATCTGGGGATGTCTGAATATCATTGAGATTGATAAAATCTATGAGGACTTTTAAGGTTGGGCTGGATGCATTGCATTTTATATTGTGTATGGTTATCAGCTTATGGGGACCAGGAGTGGAATGTGGTAGTTTATTTCAGGTGTCTTCCATAAACCTATGTGTTCTGAATTCTTGATCTTCCGCTGATGGAAATTTTGGAATTGGAACCTTGTTGGAGGTGAGTTGTTGGGGGTGGGCTTATGGGTGTTATAGCCAGCTTCCCCTTCCAAGTGTTTGGCACCATACTCTCCTGTTGCTGCTGTCCACCTGATGTTGGCCAGGAGGTGATGACCAGTCACTGCTCATGTCATCATTTTCCCTGCCATCATGCAGCTTCCCCTTGAGTCTGTAAGCCAAAATAAACCCTTTCCTTAAAGAAGATGCTTTTGTTCATGTTCTTTCTTCCAGCAACAAGAAAGTTGACTGCAGCAAGGATGAATTCATAGGAGTTGGATTATCAGGTCAAAGTCTGTGACCCTATTTCTAATCATTCTGCATCAGCATGTTGCTTTTTAAGCAGATAGTAGCAGCTTACCATAAATATCACAATTTCAAATTCTTCACTGAATTATCAGATATCAGCTGAAGGTGCTATTTTAGTCTACATAGTTTACTTTAGAGATGGAACAATTAAGTACTAGAGAGATTAAGAGACTTGCTTAAAATCATGAAGCTGACTAACAGCAGAATTAGTCCTGGAGGTAAAAATGGCAAGTAGATGCTACCACTCTGAGGACAATAGGATTACATACCCATGGTTAGGGCCTTCACTGTCACATTATCCTTGATTTCTTCCTAGCCTCCTTCCAACTGCAAGCCAATTAATAAGGAAAATGGCATGGGGTAAATGAAAGGGATGAACAGAATGAAAAAGTCTGCAAGAGGGTGTGGGATAGAAGAGGAAGGAATAAGCAGTAGGAAACAGCACTGAGGGACTTCTTCAGATAAATAAAGATCCTTTTTGTCCCATAAAGCATGTTTGTCCATCAGTAAGGTCAAGGCCTGGTCAGAACTAGGGAACTTACTGACAAGAAGGCCACAGCAGTACAGTGCATAGATTCTCCTGTTATCATGATAGATTCTGTAGTCACAATTCCCAGCAGAGCCCACCTGTCAGTCATCAATAATTAGTCCAATGTCACATATTTCCAAATACTTTCATGTTTCCAAAGCCCTCCTACACATACAATCTGAGAATGTCAGAGTAAGCATCATTTTCCCATTTTTCTGGGAAAAATGAGATTTCAGAAAGAAAGGATAATTGTACCTGGATGTGGGCCAAGTTAAATATAACTGGCAAAGCTGATACTGAAAACCCAATTTTTTCTTTCCAGAATTAATTAATTAATTAATTGATTAATTAATTAATGTAGGTAGTGGGAGGGAGTGCACATGCCAGGATCTCTTGCTCCAGCAAACAAATGCCTTTCTGGCCTTCCATAGGTGTCTGGAGAAGCAAGAACTGTGCTATCTCCCCAGACCCTGAAAATTCAATCTTGTCTTTTATCTAAACATTCTCCTATACTGATGTGTCTTTTAATGCTTAATGAATCAGGAAACATATTTTTTAAGTTTTCTTTTTCTTAAATTAACCTTGAGAGTTTCAACATAATAAGATAGGCTCTAGTTCTACCTCAGGCAAGTCAATTAAACTTTCTGAAATTTTTTTTTTCTGAAATGAGTAATTTGGGATAGTTGATTTTTAGGTCTTTTTTTCCCCAATACTAGAATTCTATGTCATGTGTACATTATAATACAAGTACTTGATGGGACCATTTTCATATATTTAAAATATTAATCCTTCTTAAGCTAATGACATAGACCCAGAAATTTCATGATTCTAAACATGACAAAAAAGGGGCCTATAAGCTTTATCAGTGGATAAAGCACTTGTAATGGGGGCTTGGGTACCTGAATTTACACAGTACCTGTGTAACAGATAGGTGTGGTAGCATGTGCCTATATTCCAAGCACAGGAGAGGTGAAAACAGGAGAATCCCTGAGGTGTGCTGGCTGGCTTGTTCAGCTAAAATGACATTTTCTAAGTTTAGTGAGAGACGGACCCTGTTTTAAGAAAATAAGGTGAAGAGTGTCAAACACCTGACACTGACCTCTGACCTCCATACATGCACATACCTGCATGTACACCAGTACTCACAAATGCACTCATATATGAACATATATAAATATGTATATGTATACCCTAAGTACATAAGCATACAAGAGAGAAGACACAAAGAAAAGAATTTAAAATATATATTCTATTTATTTATTTATTTATAGGCAGAGAGATACTGGCAGAGAGAGAGACAGAGAGACAGAGAGACAGACAGAGAGAGAGAGAGAGAGAGAGAGAGAGAGAGAGAAGGAGAGAATGAATGTATGGGCACACTAGGGCCTCTAACCACTGCAAATGAACTCTATATGCCTCCGCCACTTTGTGCCTCTGGCTTTACTTGAGTACTGGGGAATCTCGGGTCATTATGCTTTGCAGGCCAATGCCTAATTACTGAGCCATCTCTCCAGTCCTAAAAATATTTTTTAATTTCTTAGAGAGAGACAGAGAGAAAGAGAGAGAGAATGAGAATATGGCCTCCCGTCTCTGTAAATGAACTCCAGATGCATGTGTCACTTTGTGCATCTGGCTTTATGTGGGTACTGGGAAAATCAAACCCAGGCTGTCAGGTTTTGCAAGGAAGCACCTTTAATGGATGAGCTATCTCTCATCCAGCCCCAAGAACAGAATTTTAATTAGAAACACATTCTAATGGATGAACAAAGTTTATTTTCACATTCAAGAAGGCAAAAGGATGATAATTCTGTTTCTATTTCAGAAAGATTCCTGGTTGGCCAATAAGCAGGACCCCAGGAGAACATGCTGTGGCTTTTTTGGGTGACCTTTGAAGAGCATCTCCATGTAACATTAAACACAGATCCTTGGTTAAAGTCAGACGCAGGAAGTCCAAGGGAATGGGCAAAAGGTAGAGTCCAGAGTACTTTTTTCTTTTAAAATATTTTATTTATTTGCATGTAGAAAAAGGTCAGAGGGACAGTGAGAATGGGAGCTCCAGGGCCTAGCTGCTGCAAATGAACTCCAGGATCATATGCCACTTTGTGCATCTGGCTTCAAGTGGGTACTGGGGAATTGAACTGGGGTTGTCTTTGCAGGCAAGCACCTTAACCACTGAGCCATCTCTCCAGCCCAAGAGTACTTTACAACTATGAGTTATTACTTATTAATTAATCATGAAGCTGACATAATATATATTATACATAATATAATTTACTAAGCCATAATTTAACAATATAATCAAATGTAGTATCTTATCAGAGTATAACACAGAAAGCACGGGATGGACCAGTGGCTGAGAGGCTAGGCTTCTCTCAGCCTCAGAGCTGGGATGCAGGAAAGCACACCTCTGCTGGCTCCACAATGCTAAGGCCTTGCTAAGTTTGACCTCTCAGAAGCGCCTAAAGGGAGGCTGCAGAAGGAAGGTGGGACTTGGTCCGTTCTGTGCTTCCAGTTCTTATCTTCCTCACAATGTATCTTTATCTGGCAGAGGCAACAGCTGGCTCCAGTTCGTAGTTTCCCCATGTTCCCTGTGCCAGCTTCTTTGTGCTCCCCCAGAGACACCAGCTGCTCAGCACTTACCCCTCAGAAGCCTTGCTGAAATCCCTGGCTCTTCTGAGCTTCTCAGTTCTGACAAGTCCATCCTTTCTCTGAAATCCCTTGATCCTCAAGAGTGGTTGAGTTTTCTTGCCATCACTACCTCCATGACTCTTTAGGGAAGTACTACTAGAGAGGATCAGTCCTTGAGACATTTGCTTCCGATGCACAATGGCAAAGGAGCTGATACCAGAGGGTAAGCTAATATCATCAAGCAACTGCTTATTCATAGGTAAGACTGTCTCAAACAGAAGTTGAATGAATGTGAGTTGACTCACATTCTAGTACAAGCTTCTTAGTTACTGCACACAAGAGGTTCAGTTGCCTTGACTTAGCCTTAATGTGATCCCCCTGCTAAATATTATAACAACCTCTAAAATACCTCTTGTGATTTTTGTCTCCTAACAAGCCCCTGACACAAAAGTTATTTTGGTAAAGCCATTTTCTTATAATTTAAATCCTTATAGTACATAAGTAGAATAAGGACTCGGTTAGATCAGTTTTGTTCACTTAAGCAAAGAGAGACTTCAGCTGGAAACTGCAGGCTGGCAACATGAAGAAAGCACTATTTGAGGCTCAGCATTAGTAAACTAACTGTGGGTCCTTCGAGTATCACCTACCCTCTGAATTTCTGCTTCATCATCCATGAAATAGAGGGCTTATGAAATCCTACAAAGGTATTTTGGTCCCATGGATTCAATGCACATATTTCTGTCTCACATTATGACTAAGATGAAACCAAACAGCTCATCCAAAGTAAGGGCTGCTTTTTTTTTTCACACAGCATTAAAGAGAGAACTCCCAATACAAATTAACTCAACTAGAACATGTCTAGGTCTTTTGTTATAACCAGAGGCAGTTGAAAGAAAACCAGTATAAAACTGGTACAGTTTATGACGAAACAATTCCCAGGCAAACATTTTACTGCCAAGTCCTTTTCCTGCCTACATGGTCCACTGGCCTTCAGCTCTTCATTCTGTCCAGACAAAAGATATTTTCTTTCCATCCATTATGTGCAGGGGGGCAGAATGATCCAGAGCCATGTCAAAGTGCTTCCTGTTCTGAAGCCAGATGGCTACCCTTCCATGGGAGAGCTAAAGGAAAGCACAGCCAACAAACCTAGTGAACAGGGCAAAAGAGTGCTCCTGGCTCCCACAGCCTTCTGCTTCTCAACAACAGAGCCAAGCATGAGTCCCTAACTTGACCTTGCTTAGCAACACCACAGTCCCCAGATGCACGATTCAAATGTCATCTAAACCTAATGCTATGTAAAATTATAAGTGTAAGTGCTCTAACATCAGTCTATCTTTTTCAGTAAGCCTGTAATCAATAGTAGGGTTCAAACTAAATTATTTCTACCATGTTTGTTTACTCTGACTGAAAATTTCTTTATATTTAGAGTGAAGTCTACCTACTTGAATCTATTCAAATATCCTCAAAGGAAAAGATAATAAAGTAACATAAAATGAGTATTTGCTCTAGAAAACTACAATACTGAAAACCAACCACAACTTATAAGAGAATTCACTACAAGCAGGTACCACCAGATAATTCAGACTTGAAGAATAAAAGCAAAGGCATATTTGAAATTTTCGTGTCAATATTTATGACTTAGTATGACTAGTAAACCATACTACTCATCCCAGACTCTACTTTTGTAGTAATAAAAATAACACTGATATTACTTTGGAGGTTAATAGAATATACTTTTAATAATAATTTTCCATTTCTACGGAGTTACTACTGCTCATGAGAATAGATGTATTCATGAATATTGAATTTAAGCAGCACATTTTTCAGCAGTCCCACAAGCACTGACATTTCCAAAAGAAAAATAAAGGTACTCCACAAAGAAAACTTTCATAGGGCTGGAGAGACGGCTCTGCAGTTAAAGTGCTTGCCTGTAAAGCCTAATGACCTTGGTCCAGTTCCCCAGTACCCACGCAAAGCCAGATGCACAGAGTGGTGCATGAGTCTGGCGTTCGTTTGTAGTGGCTGGAAGCCCTGGCGTGCCCACCCTTTCTGTCTCTCTTCTCTCTCTCTCTTTCTCTCTCTCTCTCTACTTGCAAGTAAATAAATAAAAATATAAAAAATGCTTTCATAGATTAAGGTGCAACATTTTCATAAGATTCATTCAGCAATTGGCAAATCAGGAGCAAAGAAAACCAACTATGGAGGAGCTGAATTCTCCACCAGCAGTTGGTGTTATCCTGTTAGTATGTAAGACACGAAAATAGCAATTTCTGCTGTGAAGTCTACATGCTAACACACAACAACTGATGCTCAAGTTATGCCATATAGAAACTCAATCTTGTTTCCTAGCACAAGCTGGATTCTATAAAGCTCCTAATGCAAAAATAAAATAATAACCAGCTAAAATGGACATAGGACTTCGCAACATCTTTCATCAGACAAACTGCAAAAATACTTTAGACGTATGTTCAAAAATTATTCACTATAAAGAGCAAACTACAAAATATTTTTTATAAATCAAACTCACATGTACAAATTATTCTTAGTTAGCCTTGGGTTTTGATTTGTTAAAAATGTCACATATTTTAAAAAATGCAATGTATGCTTAAAATTACCCATGAATTATATAAAATAACTTGGTAGTTCCTACCTTTTTCAAGAATCGGACTCCATAGCTAAATACATAGAGGTAAAATGAAAATCTCCACCTGTGGAAAAGAAAAAAAATCAAGACACTGAGTTTTTATATTTCACAACACATTTTAAAATATGGGATGGAAAACAGTTAGTTAAATTTACCATCCCCCTAAGCCACAGATTAAACTTGATGAAAAATTGCTGGCTGCACTTACACTCATGTGCATGGCTTTCAGGAAGTATTTCAAGTATTACTATGTATTTATAACTTTTCTTTCAATGAGTTATCTAACTTGTCCCTTCGCTCCTTTGCCTACATGTGACTCTTGTTAGTCATTTTTGAAGGGACATGGTTCACCTAATGAATGCATTTGAGTTTATTACCAAAAGCATTTTGTACCAGTACTGAATCCCTAATTTTACTGTGTACTTTCTGAGCAGGAGTAGCCCCACCTTCACTGCTGCCCACGTGTCACTATAGAGCATTCCTGAGGTCATGTTGTTAGTGGAACCTGGATTATAAATAAACCGTAGATGGAAATCAAACAGAAAGTACCTAGTCCACTTCCTACCCTCAAAATGCAAACTGCCCACATGCTTGCACGGCACATGAAAATTTCCAATGGGGTTAACAACGAAAGATTTCAGGAGATGATTCTAATGACATCAAAATTACCTGAAAGAAATGGCAGCTTGATTCACAGAGGAGGAAATAAAGATGGTAGGGGCCTTATCAGCTGGTTAAAACCCACCAGCAGATACAAGTGTCTCTCAGATGTTCACAGGCAGTGTTATTCCTGGGAAAGAGTCAACAAACCTTTCAAAGTGGAAGAGCCGTGATGAGACCTGAGCAAGCCCTCTACTAAGTAAAGATGGCTCACATCTGTGACATCAAAGGGAAAGCTTAATCCCATCTCCATCAGCAAGTTCTGGGTGGTTAGAGGCTAGTGTGTGTGTGTTTCTTTCTCATTGGAGTTCGAATTCTAGATCAGAACTTAAAACCAGGTTTGGCTCCGTGGAGGTGTACCTTGTGCAGCGACATAGGACCCCATCCATACCCTGCGGATGCTTTCCTGTCACCATCTTGAGATTCTTAAGAACTGCTAAACAAAGAGCAGCACAATTTATTTTCTATCAGGCCCTGGAAATGATTTAACCGATTCTGATTAAGACCAGAGATTTCTCTTACTTTTGGACAAATATCTCTTTTCCTCAGTCCTCTATCAGGGAAAAGTGGCTTATTCTTTCATGGCGACTCAAAGAGTTGATAGCATGAGTGATTTCGACTTTTCTCTAGTCCGTCTCTCTTCCTATTACACCGAAGAAGCCTGCCTCAAGCACTTGCCTTGCTTTTCCTGTCCCATGGGGAAAATCTACAACTCCTTTAGCACAGGATTTATAACAGCTGCTTCAACCCTGACTATTGTTAGTAGGCAGTGATCAGGCAGCTTTTATGGATAATAAAAATTTTATAGAAGTCATTGGAATTCCTACCATCATTCATACGTCTACATTTTATTTCACCACTCAAATGACCCAGTTTTCATAAGACACAGGTTCTATTACAGGAACACGGATGCCTACATCATTTGAATAACAACTTGTCATGAATATTTACAAGGTAGAGTTTATTTCCACAAAATATCTGCAGGAAGCAAAATTTGCAAGCATTTTGCAATATGAAAAAGTACTGTATTTGTGAAGTTACATATAAATTACAGTTTTAAATGTTTGTCACCAGCCAAGACTAATCTCTTCCAAACTTCCACTAAAATATTTCTAAAAGAGATAAACTGCATGCAAACACAAAAAGGAGAGATGACCTTCAAGCTTCATGACCTTCAATCCTTCAACAGGATTTGTGAAGAATTCTTATAACAGTTAAAGATCAAATTATATTTTATAAAAGTGATTAAAGGTGACAAGAAACAAGCTATGAGCCTTAAAGGAAATAAGAAAATCGTTCTCTACCTCTGTTTTTTTCTCCAGTTCCATCCATCTTGCCTAGAAACTTAGGCAGCTCTTTGACATGAATGATGATGATACCTTTGAGGCAAGAAGGAGAATCCTCAAATCTTACCTCCATCAGTTACTGATTAGTTCCTTTTTGTTACAACTGGAAAGAAGGAGAAGTACTTGTATCCTGGCAGTTTCAGTTGCAGAAAAGCACATTTAGAGAAAAGATGATCTTTAAAAGTGTTGCATTCTGGGGTTTAGGACTGTTATACAACAGGGAAAAAAGGATTTGGAGATAGCCAATAAGTCGATTGACAATGGGTCATAGCCAACAAACATCAACTTGCTATAAAGGTCAAAGATCTAAAAGGACTTTAACAAACAAACAGAAGGACAGAGAAGAGGACCAAGGGCAATCTTTCTATGAACAGGTCTAGATGGTTCTTTTGAAATTCAGGAATAAAGATAACAGCTGAATACCAGAATGGATCCACTAAACAGTACTGAATATGGAAAGTAAAGGCCATGCTAAAGACTCAAAGAAAGAAAAATCTCTTTAATATGATCTACTACAGGAATCAGAAGTGATTTTTAGAAAAGTACTTAGCATTTGCAAAGTGATACAAGAGGAAACAACTTCTGAAACCAAACATAGAAAGCTGTAAATCAATTTTAAAAACTGCTAAGGAGGGAAAGAAAAAGATTACATGTGAGAAACAAACAAAATAGTATCACATGGCTTATGAAAATAAAGCACAGCATTGGTTCCCACAGGGGGAGGGGTAAAGATACAGGCAACAGAAGTCAAATCACTGACATAGAAGGTCAACAGCAACATGAAGTCAGTACATGAAAACACCATCCCAGAATCAAAGGCCAAAAACTGCACATCTAATTCTAATTGCTTATAAGAAAATGCAAATGAAGTACTGAAATAGAAGTAATAATCAAAGACCCATTTGGAAATATGAACTGAAGAACTAGATGGTAAGACTTGATTGTGCTGAAGACACCACATGCTTGGGCTGCAGGCCACTGAGAAATCAAGGTGGAGCTGAGCTGGAAGCTGTTTTCCTGTTAACCAGCTGTCATGATGCTGGAAAGAGCTCCTGGGAGAAAAATCATCATTGGCATTACCAACATTGGATATTCCAAGCTACATGACGGGCCAGCCAGACAAAACAACTGCTGTAATAGTGGCATGTCTGGTATGGCAAAACCAATTGTTCTCCAATTGGAGTTAAGACTAGCTGCACAGAAGGAAATGACAGCATAATCAAAAGCCTATGGCTGGGGAGGTCATAATTCCTTAGGGGAAAGCTACTACTGTTGTTTGGTTAACTGGATATATTATGCCACCAAGCTGCGCTCTACATATTTACCTTTTTGCCCCTATATTAATGCTACTCTCACTTCTGGTTAGAAAAGCGTCTCTTTTCTGATGATGGTGACTACTGCGAAGATTCAAAAAACTCATCAACGTGCTTACAAGAAGCAATGGTGGAGTGTTCAGCACTAAATGAGGCAGCTCTGTCACAGCCTCCAAGGTTCAGGCACCACTAAAGAATGTAAGAGCCAAAGGATGGGAAGGAGTGCTTTGGAATGCTGTCTTCCAGACACAAGGTGGCTGTTGCATCTATGGCATCGCAGTGGCTGACACTACTTACACAAGACCTCATTAGATGAGGGCAAAGAAATGGTATCTAACTAGAAGCAGAGGGGTTGGTTGAAAAGAAACTCAGTGGAGTAGAGACAGGGAGGAAGAGGCAAAGCAGGGTCGTGGGATGGGATTATAATCAGGACACACTGTGCATATGTATGGTGCTTGTCAAGAAGTTATTAAAAAAGAGAAAAAAAACTTAATTTTATTCTAAATATTATCAATGCAGAGCCACATCCTGGTGAAAATTTTGAGTCCTAGGGTAAAAGAGAAATCCTTCGGGATTCAGGTGCGAAAACAGAAACAAATCAACATATAAATCAAATGGAAACAAGTCACTGTCAAAGGAACAAATGTCCAGATGGTCTTACATTTCTCCTCTGTACTACCAAATGTCTAAAAAGGGGACGACTCAATTAAAAATAACAAGGTACTGTCAGCCAAACTGCCTTTCATTTGGAAAGGAAATTGAAAGTCCCATATTCAAAGACTCTTAAATCTATTACTCATTAATCTTTACTAAAAAGCAACTCAGATCAATTCCAACCCACCAAGATCCTAAGTATAAGAATTCAAAAATAATTTTAGAATAACAACTACAAGTATACTTATACTACAAGTAATTGCTCTAAATTTCACTGCCAAATTAAATGCTACTGTTCTTAAGAGATAAGAAAAACTATTTAACAATAATCAGGGATGAATTCTTGGATTTTACTAGTGAAAACAAGGAACAAAGATGAGAAGTATTAAATTAATTCTTACAAAAACAATGCTGTTTTGATAATAAGAAATATATAGTTAAGGATGTTTTATGAAAACTTAAAAATATAAATCAGGTTAAAAACAGCCTGAACTCAATGTTCCCTCAGTGCTTTTATTTCTGTAATGCTAGACTAGCAAAGAGAAATTTTGTTTTGTAAAGCTAACTGGTAAAGACAAGCAAGCAGGATCTGGCACAGTCACTTCATCTGATAGCCTAGAAAGAGAAGGGAAGTGGTACCAGGGTAGTCAGAATAGCCAGGATCTGAATCTGAAGCTTCCCATGAAAATTGGCCAGAAGGACAAGAACCCTTGATAGAGTCCAGGACAAACCACTCTACAAGGAAGGAATCTCTGAAGGGCCCAGGGATTAGCTTGTCCAAAACCACACAGTTGGTAAGTGTCAAAACTAAGACCTAACTTCTCACTGACTCTAGAGGCCACTCTCAAGTTCCATAGCACCCGAGTGTGGCGCGCTCCCCCCTC